>CM074718.1:11395718-11505718 GCA_037306005.1 Rhinophrynus dorsalis
TCCCAGCTGGACAGAGGACGTACATGTACATCCCGAGAAGATGTCCCAGGTGGAAAGAGGACGTACATGTACATCCCGAGAAGATGTCCCAGGTGGAAAGAGGACGTACATGTACATCCCGAGCAGATGTCCCAGGTGGACAGAGAACGTACATGTACGTCCCGAGCGAATGTCCCAGGTGGACAGAGGACGTACATGTACATCCCGAGCAGATGTCCCAGGAGAACAGAGGACGTACATGTACATCCAGAGCGGATGTCCCAGCTGGACAGAGGACGTACATGTACATCCCAAGCGGATGTCCCAGCTGGACAGAGGACGTACATGTACATCCCGAACGGATGTCCCAGGTGGACAGAGAACATAATGTACATCCCGAGCGGATGTCCCAGGTGGACAGATGAAGTACATGTACATCCCGAGTGGATGTCCCAGCTGGACAGAGGACGTACATGTACATCCCCAGTGGATGTCCCAGCTGGACAGAGGACGTACATGTACTTACCGAGCGGATGTCCCAGGTGGACAGAGGACGTACATGTACTTACCGAGCGGATGTCCCAGGTGGACAGAGGACGTACGTGTACATCCCGAGCGGATGTCCCAGCTGGACAGAGGACGTACATGTACATCCCGAGCAGATGTCCCAGGTGGACAGAGGACGTACATGTACATCCCGAGCAGATGTCCCAGGAGGACAGAGGACGTACATGTACATCCGAGCGGATGTCCCAGGTGGACAGAGGACGTACATGTACATCCCGAGCGGATGTCCCAGCTGGACAGAGGACGTACATGTACATCCCAAGCGGATGTCCCAGCTGGACAGAGGACGTACATGTACATCCCGAACGGATGTCCCAGGTGGACAGAGAACATAATGTACATCCCGAGCGGATGTCCCAGGTGGACAGATGAAGTACATGTACATCCCGAGTGGATGTCCCAGCTGGACAGAGGACGTACATGTACATCCCCAGTGGATGTCCCAGCTGGACAGAGGATGTACATGTACTTACCGAGCGGATGTCCCAAGTGGACAGAGGACGTACGTGTACATCCCGAGCGAATGTCCCAGGTGGACAGAGAACGTACATGTACATCCCGAGCAGATGTCCCAGGTGGACAGAGGACGTACATGTACATCCCGAGCAGATGTCCCAGGTGGACAGAGGACGTACATGTACATCCCGAGCAGATGTCCCAGGTAGACAGAGACGTACATGTACATCCCGAGCAGATGTCCCATTGGACAGAGGACGTACATGTACATCCCGAGAAGATGTCCCAGGTGGACAGAGGACGTACATGTACGTCCCGAGCGAATGTCCCAGGTGGACAGATTACGTACATGTACGTCCCGAGCGGATGTCCCAGGAGGACAGAGGATGTACATGTACATCCCGAGCAGATGTCCCAGCTGGACAGAGGACGTACATGTACATCCCGAGAAGATGTCCCAGGTGGACAGAGGACGTACATGTACGTCCCGAGCGAATGTCCCAGGTGGACAGATTACGTACATGTACGTCCCGAGCGGATGTCCCAGGAGGACAGAGGATGTACATGTATATCCCGAGCGGATGTCCCAGGTGGACAGAGGACGTACATGTACATCCCGAGCGGATGTCCCAGCTGGACAGAGGACGTACATGTACGTCCCGAGCGGATGTCCCAGGTGGACGGAGGACGTACATGTACATCCCGAGAGGATGTCCCAGCTGAAAAGAGGATGTACATGTACATCCCGAGCGGATGTCCCAGGTGGACAGAGAACGTACATGTACGTCCCGAGCGAATGTCCCAGGTGGACAGAGTATGTACATGTACGTCCCGAGCGGATGTCCCAGGAGGACAGAGGACGTACATGTACATCCCGAGCGGATGTCCCAGGTGGACAGAGGACGTACATGTACATCCCGAGCGGATGTCCCAGCTGGACAGAGGACGTACATGTACATCCCGAGCGGATGTCCCAGGTGGACAGAGGACGTACATGTACATCCCAAGCGGATGTCCCAGGTGGACAGAGGACGTACATGTACATCCCGAGCCGATGTCCCAGGTGGACAGAGTACGGACCTGTACATCCCGAGCGGATGTCCCAGGTGGACAGAGTACGTACATGTACGTCCCGAGCGGATGTCCCAGGTGGACAGAGAACGTACATGTACGTCCCGAGCGGATGTCCCAGGTGGACAGAGGATGTACATGTACATCACGAGCGGATGTCCCAGGTAGACAGAGACGTACATGTACATCCCAAGCGGATGTCCCAGGTGGACAGAGGACGTACATGTACATCCCGAGCGGACGTCCCAGGTGGACAGAGTACGTACATGTACGTCCCGAGCGGATGTCCCAGCTGGACAGAGGACGTACATGTACGTCCCGAGCGGATGTCCCAGGTGGACAGAGGACGTACATGTACATCCCGAGCGGATGTCCCAGCTGGACAGAGGACGTACATGTACATCCCGAGCGGTTGTCCCAGGTGGACAGAGGACGTACATGTACATCCCGAGCGGATGTCCCAGGTGGACAGAGAACGTACATGTACATCCCGAGCGGATGTCCCAGGTGGACAGAGGACGTACATGTACATCCCGAGCGGATGTCCCAGGTGGACAGAGGACGTACATGTACATCCCGAGCGGATGTCCCAGGTGGACAGAGAACGTACATGTACATCCCGAGCGGATGTCCCAGGTGGACAGAGGACGTACATGTACACCCCGATCGGATGTCCCAGCTGGACAGAGGACGTACATGTACATCCCGAGCGGATGTCCCAGGTGGAAAGAGGACGTACATGTACGTCCCGAGCGGATGTCCCAGGTAGACAGAGACGTACATGTACATCCCGAGCGGATGTCCCAGGTGGACAGAGAACGTACATGTACATCCCGAGCGGATGTCCCAGGTAGACAGAGACGTACATGTACATCCCGAGCGGATGTCCCAGGTGGACAGAGGACGTACATGTACGTCCCGAGCGGATGTCCCATGTAGACAGAGACGTACATGTACATCCCGAGCGGATGTCCCAGGTGGACAGAGGACGTACATGTACATCCCGAGCGGATGTCCCAGGTAGACAGCGACGTACATGTACATCCCGAGTGGATGTCCCAGGTGGACAGAGGATGTACATGTACATCCCGAGAGGATGTCCCAGCTGAAAAGAGGATGTACATGTACATCCCGAGCGGATGTCTCAGGTGGACAGAGGACGTACATGTACATCCCGAGCGGATGTCCCAGGTGGACAGAGAACGTACATGTACATCCCCAGTGGATGTCCCAGCTGGACAGAGGACGTACATGTACATACCGAGCGGATGTCCCAGGTGGACAGAGCACGTACATGTACGTCCCGAGCGGATGTCCCAGCTGGACAGAGGACGTACATGTACGTCCCGAGCGGAATGTCCCAGGTGGACAGAGGACGTACATGTACGTCCCGAGCGGATGTCCCAGGTGGACAGAGGACGTACATGTACGTCCCGAGCGGATGTCCCAGGTAGACAGAGACGTATATGTACATCCCGAGCGGATGTCCCAGGTGGACAGAGGACGTACATGTACATCCCAAGCGGATGTCCCAGGTGGACAGAGGACGTACATGTACATCCCGAGCGGGACGTCCCAGGTGGACAGAGTACGTACATTTACGTCCCGAGCGGATGTCCCAGCTGGACAGAGGACGTACATGTACGTCCCGAGCGGATGTCCCAGGTGGACAGAGGATGTACATGTACGTCCCGAGCGGATGTCCCAGGTAGACAGAGACGTACATGTACATCCCGAGCGGATGTCCCAGGTGGACAGAGGACGTACATGTACATCCCGAGCGGATGTCCCAGGTGGACAGAGAACGTACATGTACATCCCGAGCGGATGTCCCAGGTGGACAGAGGACGTACATGTACATCCCGAGCGGATGTCCCAGGTGGACAGAGGACGTACATGTACGTCCCGAGCGGATGTCCCAGGTAGACAGAGACGTACATGTACATCCCGAGCGGATGTCCCAGGTGGACAGAGAACATACATGTACATCCCGAGCGGATGTCCCAGGTTGACAGAGGACGTACATGTACATCCCGAGCGGATGTCCCAGGTGGACAGAGAACGTACATGTACATCCCGAGCGGATGTCCCAGGTGGACAGAGGACGTACATGTACATCCCGAGCGGATGTCCCAGGTGGACAGAGGACGTACATGTACGTCCCGAGCGGATGTCCCAGGTAGACAGAGACGTACATGTACATCCCGAGCGGATGTCCCAGGTGGACAGAGAACATACATGTACATCCCGAGCGGATGTCCCAGGTTGACAGAGGACGTACATGTACATCCCGAGCGGATGTCCCAGGTGGACAGAGGACGTACATGTACATCCCGAGCGGATGTCCCAGGTGGACAGAGTACGTACATGTACGTCCCGAGCGGATGTCCCAGGTGGACAGAGGACGTACATGTACATCCCGAGCGGATGTCCCAGGTGGACAGAGGACGTACATGTACATCCCGAGCGGATGTCCCAGGTGGACAGAGGACGTACATGTACATCCCGAGCGGATGTCCCAGGTGGACAGAGTACGTACATGTACGTCCCGAGCGGATGTCCCAGCTGGACAGAGGACGTACATGTACGTCCCGAGCGGATGTCCCAGGTGGACAGAGGATGTACATGTACGTCCCGAGCGGATGTCCCAGGTGGACAGAGGACATACATGTACGTCCCGAGCGGATGTCCCAGGTGGACAGAGGACATACATGTACGTCCCGAGCGGATGTCCCAGGTAGACAGAGACGTACATGTACATCCCGAGCGGATGTCCCAGGTGGACAGAGGACGTACATGTACATCCCGAGCGGATGTCCCAGGTGGACAGAGTACGTACATGTACGTCCCGAGCGGATGTCCCAGGTGGACAGAGGACGTACATGTACGTCCCGAGCGGATGTCCCAGGTGGACAGAGGACGTGCATGTACGTCCCGAGCGGATGTCCCAGGTAGACAGAGACGTACATGTACATCCCGAGCGGATGTCCCAGGTGGACAGAGAACGTACATGTACATCCCGAGCGGATGTCCCAGGTGGACAGAGAACGTACATGTACATCCCGAGCGGATGTCCCAGGTAGACAGAGGATGTACATGTACATCCCGAGCGGATGTCCCAGGTGGACAGAGGACGTACATGTACATCCCGAGCGGATGTCCCAGGTGGACAGAGGACGTACATGTACGTCCCGAGCGGATGTCCCAGGTGGACAGAGGACGTACATGTACATCCCGAGCGGATGTCCCAGGTGGACAGAGGATGTACATGTACGTCCCGGAAATCGTTTTACTAAATGAAAAAAAAGTTCGGTGGGCGTTAAGTGCCGGCCCTGTGCACGCGCGGCCGGTCACTAAGGGGTTAAGTGAGACCACTCATGAAATGCGTTAGGCAGGTCATATCTGTCCCTTGACCACCAATATGTCTCTTGTTTGCAATGTTTTTTTTTTTTTTGAAGACTTTTAAACATGTCTGTTGACTGACTTGATCGTCTGTTGGGTCCATGGAGCCTTCCCTTCCAGTTGTCTTCCCTGATATCACAGATAATGCAATATAAGTATTTTCATTCTATGCATACATCTTTATGCTTTATGATATATACTTGTGTGGCATGAGCTGTACTTGTTTATTTAACACCTTAATGGGGTTAGAATTTATCATACAATGTACTGTCTGGACTAAGGGCTTCATTCAATTGAGCCCATTAAAGGGATAGTAATGTTTTGTAATAAAAGCAGCTCTAATTAATCATCATAGTATTTGGACTTTGGAGAGTGTTATATCAATACTGTCAGAGTTGTAGTACAAGAGTAATTCAATAACAAAGTATCCCCCTCCCGCCCCTTTTACTGATGTAACACTGCTCAGCCAGATCAGAAGGGAGGTGCCCAGGTAGATTGCAGAGAGGGACAATCTTCAATTAAGATAAGGGAAATCCTGAAAAAACCTGTCAAGAGGGGCAGGGCTTTCATTGTTCTCATAGGAAGAAGATTGTCCCCTGCTGTTATCTGTCTGGTCTATGGACTGCATTCCACATCTGAGAAGAGATGGCTTACACTAGGTAAAAGGGGCAGGAGGGGAACTTTGCTTGTGAATATCTCTCAAACCATAAAGGTTTGAGAGATAAGACTTATATCGTTCTTCATGTTTTTTTAATGCTTACAAAATAAAATAAAGATAAAACGAAGTATTACTATCCCTTTAAAAAAGCCAGCAGGGCAAATGGATACTGAGTGACAAAAGAAAATGTCAGTATTCAGTTGTCCTACCGGCTAAAAGCACAGAAAAGGTCTTGTGGTCAAATGTCATTTTGTGCGTTAAAGCAGAACTTTCACATTATTAAGATAGCTCCGCAAAGCATAGTTACATTAGCGATATCCACAGATTTATGCTTCAAAATAAAACGAATTGTTCCATTAACAAAAAAATGACCTATCAACCAGGCAGGCACCGGCAGGGATCTTACAGGAAGTGCTCTCTGCACCTGTGCTGTCAGTCCATATGATAAAGTGGCAGTCGACCACCAATCGTGGAGTTGAAGGGGACGGTGCCTGCCTAGTTAAAGGGTTATTTTTTAACAATGTAGCAATTCTTTTTTTTTAGCATAAATTTGTGGACATCGCTAATGTAAGTGTGATTTGTAGAACTATCTCAATCATGTGAAAGTTTTGCTTTAAAGTGGATGTATCACCACTTCACAAGTTATGTTCAATAGGTACATTACTTAGCGAATATGTTTAAAACATTATTAAAAAAAAAAAAAAAAAACGTTATTTGCTCGAAAATTAATGTTTAAAATGTTCCTTGCATCCTACTTCCGAGTAAACTGCTCTTGCCGCGCTGCCTCTGCTGCCGTCACACTACCCAGCATCCTCAGATGATGGAGGCTTTCTGTTAGTAAGCTGGAGCGCTCTCATTGGCTAGATAATGAATCTCTGCCAATGAGATCGCTCCAGTGTACTAACGCCTCCGTCATCTGACATCTCTTATTACCAATAAGATCTCACGTAAGGAGACAGAGTGGATATACAGACTAAAAACCCTTACGCCTAAAGGTTTAAACATTAGCATTGATTTGAATTGTTTTTTGAGTTATTAGGACATTACTATATCAACAATAGTCTGTTCATATCACTAAATTAACAAGAGATTAATATATTAATAAGTTAATATGGAGATCATATAAATGAGATTTTTAAAACATATGATTATATTATAATAACGCTAACTGTTTTTATTATGATTTCAGAGATTTATATAATACGAATTTTTACCTTTCTATACATGCAATTTAAAGGTACTTGTGACAAGTGTATATATTCGATGTTTATTTTAGAGGTAATTTTTACTTGAAGAAAATACGTGTCAGTAACTTGATAATACATTGTTTTATATATCATGTTTGTAAATGATTTATAACTATGTTCAGTTGTCCTAGTATATTGGACAAGTGTTCATTTATCTTATGTTAATAAGAAACATGCGTATCACAAGCTCAGAGAATACTGTATAACTGGCACCAATAGGGTTAATTTTACCTTTTAGTATGAACTGGATGCATTCTTAAAGGGATAGTAATACTTCGTTTTAACTTTATTTTATTTTGTAGGCATTAGAAAAACATGAAGAACGATATAAGTCTTATCTCTCAAACCTTTATGGTTTAAGAGATATTCACAAGCAAAGTTTCCCCTCCCGCCCCTTTTACCTAGTGTAAGCCATCTCTTCTCAGATGTGGAATCCAGTCCATAGACCAGACAGATAACAGCAGGGGACAATCTTCTTCCTATGAGAACAATGAAAACCCTGCCCCCCTTGACAAGCTTTTCAGCTTTTTCCCTTATCTTAATTGAAGATTGTCCCTCTCTGCAGTCTACCTGGGCACCTCCCTTCTGATCTGGTTGAACGGGGGGGGGGATACTTTGTTTGTGAATATCTCTTAAACCATAAAGGTTTGAGAGACAAGACTTATATCGTTCTTCATGTTTTTTTAATGCCTACAAAATAAAATAAAGTTAAAACGAAGTATTACTGTCCTTTTAAAGGCATCCGTCACTTGAGTTGATGGAATAGCCTTTTCCTGCTCTTGATACACTAATTATGTAACTGAATTTAGATCAACATTATTTAAACTTTTTGCAAGCACATCATACCATCTATACCCCTGAGGAAGTGCAGATAGCACGAAACGCATTGGGAACAGATTTTATCAGATATAGTTTTTCTTCTGTGTACCAAATTTTACTCCTCAGTTTCCCTTGTATTTTGGTTTGAGACTTAACACGTGGAAGTCTTTCAACTTTGCATCGGACGCTGGTCG
The DNA here is from genome assembly GCA_037306005.1 of Rhinophrynus dorsalis. Taxonomy (NCBI): domain Eukaryota; kingdom Metazoa; phylum Chordata; class Amphibia; order Anura; family Rhinophrynidae; genus Rhinophrynus; species Rhinophrynus dorsalis. The sequence continues at coordinate 11,404,112 of CM074718.1, forward strand.
TCTATAGAACTATTGGGGATACCAAAGTAGAGGTATATCTTTCTTAATACCAGTGATTTAACCCATGAGGGATAGTAATCATTATTTGGATTAGAGAGGAACTGCCGACGGGAACATCCACAGTACTGATAAATATAGCCTGCAATCGGACGGACTCTACACCTAAACCGGGAGTTGACCGAGTGGGGGCGGTGTAACTCCCTCACCTGCTGCTTAAGTCCTGGGAGAAAAACAAAAAGGAAAGGGGAAGAACAGCGCAAAAAATCTGTAAGTGTAGTATTTTAGTATCAGAGATAAAAACTGAGAAAACATAGACAGATACAATGTATTAAAATAATATACAATGTATTTAATAACAGAACAATTAATATTCTTCTTACTATAGGGTAGTAATAGAGACAAAACAGAAAAAACAATTTGAAGAAAATAAAAATAAAAATAAAAAATATATAGTCTCTAAAAAGGTGGGAGTCTAATGTGCTCTTGTAAGGGCAACCATGGATCTTAAGGATAGCACACAGTCTAGCCGAGAGTGGTCTATGAGGTGGGAGCGTGGACAATAATGACAAATGTATAGCAAGTGAGCAGAACCTCCAGCTTAGTAAGAATATCTTTTGCGCTTACTAGATATCGAACAAATGAAAAGCTGAAAAAGATGTCCGCTTACTAGAAATCCCATATGTCTGCGCTCATCTGGGATATATGTTTCTGTCATCTCCGCTCCTTTTCGAACCTCCTCACGAGCGTAGACCCTTGTGGTGCTGGCCTCTTCTCGGTTTGCCTCTCTGTGGTCCTTCCTTCTCGATCCTTCTCTGCGAGTATCAACCCTTGTAGTGCTGGCTTCTCCTCGAGTCGCCTCTAAGTGATCGATCTTCGATTGATTCGATTGCTTCCCACAAACGAATGTATTCAATCTCGATGGTATTGCACATAAGCTCCGTCCCTGACTAGGTATCTGTGTCGGCGTCTTGACTTAGACACGTGGCTCAACGCGTTTCGGCGCACAAACAGCGCCTTCCTCTGGAGTCTGGGAGAGCCATTCGGGCTGTCCAGGCAGAAAACCACCGGTGAGTACAATTGATACTCGTTACCATATTACGTGAACACTGTGAATTTGAGTCATCTAAGGCAGAGTGCGGGCAACCAATTTGAAAATTCCTGCACACTCAACAAGCTTGTTTGACTGCGTGTCATTCAAGCGGAAAAATTACTATAATACACAACACAAACGGAGACGACAGAATCCAATACAGAGATTTCTAAAGAACTGAAGACATGAGAAACTGAGTCAGTGTATCCCTTTTGAGCATCTGTTAGAAGGACTGGATACATTTGTATCTATATATTTCCTACTCAGGTTGGCTGAGGAATATACCCTCTCAATATTTATTATACTCTTTGTTTTTCGAATAAGGGACTTTCTATATTATTTGAGCGTGTGTTTATATACGTATGCAACTTTCTACTGTATAGTGTTATTGAACGTTGTTATATATGACATCAATTGAAACCTTAGGATCTGGGATTATTGAAAAACTAATTTGATACCAATCTGATGTTGAGTAGGAAGTATAAAATTTAAATATATTAGATTAGATCAACAGAGAATTACCAATAACACTTTGATACTCGGAGAGCATAATATCCCACTACCTCTCCTCTTTTCCATACATCTACATATATCTGTAAAGAGAATTGAAGAATTACATATTTATCATATTATATATTTATACCTGTGAGAGCTATTAGAAAAAAACCTCTCCTTTTTTCTGTAGTCTCTCTGTGATAGCAGAGTAGCAGACGGCAGCACATACGGATATATTTTTATAGTGTGTAATTAATATAGCGCTGAAATTCCTATCTATATTATAAACACCACAGATACTGGATAGGGTAGAGTGTAACACACGAAGCCAGCGATTCCTACCAGCAATAGGAGACTGCTTCTGAGTAGACACTCTACTGGAGACTGTGCGATAGCACCTGCTGGGGTTAAGACCCAGGAAAGATCTCAACGAAATGTCTGGGGCCAGGACCCAGGAAACTACCAGCGTGGTGACTGGGGCTAGGACCCAGGACAGTAAAACGTAAAGGCTGCAACAATGAATATCAGACTGACTCTGGCCTACAGTCAGAATCAGGCAGTATAGCAAATAAGCCAAGGGTCAGTATAGAGAGGGTAGTCAGCCAGAGCCAATGGTCAATACCAAGTGGATAGTCAGAGAAGCCAGGGGTCAATGCCAGAGCGGGTAGTCAGCCAGAGCCGATGGTCAATACCAAGAGGATAGTCAGACAAGCCAGTGGTCAATGCTGGAGCGGGTAGTCAGCCAGAGCAGAAGGTCCAATACTAAGCGGGTAGTCAGACAAGCCACAACACTGGACATCGGAGAGACAGATAGACTAGCCGAGGATCATTCACGGACACAACTACACAGGACTGCACTGGAACACCACGAAAGGGCAACTGGTGTAGTGTCCAGGCAGTTTAAATACTATTTCCCCACCACTAGGAGGTGGAGCACTAAATTCCCTGTCCCTTTAAGAGTGTCACGGAGTAACTAAGAAATAAAGACACTTGACAAGTACCAATATAATCAAATACATTTTATTTAAACACAATAGTAGCAGCAATCAAAAAACACTTTCACAAGACCAGGGAAGAACAGTGCACACGCTTTCTTCACCCTTCACTAGGCAAGTGTGATATGACACACATCTGTACCCTAACGCTAGGGTAAACCCAGGCAACAGGAGTGAGGACTCCAGAATACTGGAGCAACACAGTAGTGACTCTAACTCCACAAACCTCTCGAGACGAGGTATGAGGACAGTGCAAGACACTTCCTCAACCATTCACTAGGCAGGTGTAGCTAGTATTCATACGGCCCTTGGTAACCTTCACGAGACTAGATAGGAGGACAGTGCACGGCACTTCCTCGATCTTTCCACCAGGCAGGTTAAGAATAGCGCAACTATACCCTACCGCTACGGTATACCAGAGGCACGGTAAAACGGCACCTAGAATGCTAGGTGAGGCAACAACCAAACCGAACTAGACCACAGGAGGTCAGGTCAGTGACACGGACTGACCTACAAGCACTGGTACAGGGGTGGCGAGCATGGTGAAACAGTAGACCCAGGCAACAGGATCTCAATAGCTGGGACTGGGTAGCCGAGGCTGGTAGTGACAAGCCGGAGTGCAACAGAGGGAGAGTAGTCAGATGAAGCCAGGAGTCAGAGAACATTAAGAAGATTGTCCCTTGCTGTGACCTGTCTGGTCAAGTGACCAGATTCCACATCTGAGGGGAGGCAGCTTACACTGTGTAAAAGGGGCGGGAGGGGGATAATTTATCATTCAATTACTTTTGAACTTCAACTCTGACAGTATTGAAATAACACTCTCCACTACCTAAATACTATGAAGATTAATTGGAGCTTTCTTGTGAAACATTACTATCACTTTAAAAAGACCTTGCAAATATTGACCCAGGACCTAGGCCTCTCTAAAAGTCTACTGTTCTAGCCACAAGTTACAGCACGGATACAAGAAAACTTATCAGATACATTACTACACCCTCTAAAACCACCAATTTGGGATGCAGAGTCAAGTATTTGGGAACCAGTAAATGTGGTGATTACATGTCCTGTACATAAATCCAGAATCTTCAGTATTTCAGAGAACCACAATAGGGATGGAGGTATGATATCAGAAATGCTATCAGTTACCATACAGCTAGTGTCATGTATGTGTTATGTTGACCTCGTCGGCTCATGTGTTGGTCAGATATCACTCGCGTTAAGGGAGCGCATCTATGAATCCTGTAAATATAAGAACTATTGTTCAACTAAATGATATAATACAGTGGTTCTCAACCTTTTTTTGCCCAAGACACCCTTTACATGCAACCTGGAACTTTCGGGGCACCCCTAACATGTTTAATGTAATTTATCAAGGGCATATTAAATGGTGCAATTCATAAATATACAGATATTAGTAGGTCTCACAACCATGGTAATAGAAATAAACATATTGTACATAACAATTTCCATATTCACATTTTTGTCAGTCTTCATAGAAAACATGTGGCACCCTAATTTTCCACCCTGGTTGATAATCACTGCGCTAATAGAACACTTTCTTTTATAGTCCAACTTTTTTTCCAGCAAATATTTGGGAAAGCAAATCCCAACAGGCTTTTGGCATTGCCAATGTGAATTTGGGAAAGAGGGGATGGTGACAAGACACCTCTTATAGACCGAAAGGGGGATTTTTGTTGAACATTGTCACACCCAGTGGTCTTATTGAGGAACTAGATAGATAGATAGACAGACAGACAGACAGATAGACATGAGATAACTAGATAGATAGATAGATAGATATGATTTAGATAGACAAACAGACAGACAGATAGATAAACAGATAGATATGAGATAGATAGATAGACAGACAGATAGATATGCAATAGATAGATAGATAGATAGATAGATATATAGATAGATAGATATGAGATATATAGATAGATAGATAGACAGACAGACAGATAGATAGACAGATAGATATGAGATAGATAGATAGATAGATAGATAGATAGATAGATATGAGATATATAGATAGATAGATAGATATGATTTAGATAGACAGACAGACAGATAGACAGACAGATAGATATGAGATAGATAGATAGACAGATAGATATGCGATAGATAGATAGATAGATAGATAGATAGATAGACAGACATACAGATAGATAGACAGATAGATATGAGATAGATAGATAGATAGATAGATAGATAGATAGATAGATATGATTTAGATAGACAAACAGACAGACAGATAGATAAACAGATAGATATGAGATAGATAGATAGACAGACAGATAGATATGCAATAGATAGATAGATAGATAGATAGATATATAGATAGATAGATATGAGATATATAGATAGATAGATAGACAGACAGACAGATAGATAGACAGATAGATATGAGATAGATAGATAGATAGATAGATAGATATGAGATAGATAGATAGATAGATAGATAGATAGATATGAGATATATAGATAGATAGATAGACAGACAGACAGATAGATAGACAGATAGATATGAGATAGATAGATAGATAGATAGATAGATAGATAGACAGACAGATAGATATGAAATAGATAGATAGACAGATAGCTATGAGATAGATAGACAGATAGATATATAGATAGATAGATAGATATGAGATAGATATATATATATATATAGATAGATAGATATGAGATAGATAGATGGATGGATATGAAATAGATAGATATGAGATAGATAGATAGATAGATAGATAGATAGATATGATTTAGATAGATAGACAGACAAACAGACAGACAGATAGATATGAGATAGATAGATAGAGTTAGATAGATAGATAGATAGATAGATAGATAGATAGATAGATAGAGTTAGATAGATAGATAGATAGATAGATAGATAGGTAGATAGATAGATAGATAGAGTTAGATAGATAGATAGATAGATAGATAGATAGATAGATAGATAGATATGATTTAGATAGATAGACAGACAAACAGACAGACAGATAGATATGAGATAGATAGATAGAGTTAGATAGATAGATAGATAGATAGATAGATAGATAGAGTTAGATAGATAGATAGATAGATAGATAGGTAGATAGATAGATAGATAGAGTTAGATAGATAGATAGATAGATAGATAGATAGATAGATAGATAGATAGATAGAGTTAGATAGATAGATAGATAGATAGATAGATAGATAGATAGATAGATACTGTGTTAGCATTCAGTTTTAATAAATAGAGCTTGTTTCTCTCGAAAACTTGTTCTGAAATTTGGATGTAAGTCCAATAAAAAGGAATTATTACATACTGTTGTACTCATTCATTTGGTATAAACAGTCAAGTGCATGCCCCTAGAAGTAGCCACAGTGATGATGAAGATGAAGAATTTTTTGATGATTTATTACTTCTCTACACATAGGACAATTACCAGTACACATTTATAACAGGAGATTTCATTGCAAGAATTGGTAAGATCCAAAATGGGGGGTGGGGGAATAATCGATCAGACCACATAAATCTGGAAAAAGAGACAATAGGGACAAACAACTGATCGAATTTACAGAAGAACAAAATATGTAAATCAGAAATTCATTCTATAGGAAAAAGTCCCAGTGAAAATGGCCCTAATGACGATACAAGGGAAATCGACTTCATATTTGCATATAATAAAACAATATTCACTGACTCTCAGTCTTAAATCATTTTAACATTGGACGTGACCATCGTCTAGTGAGAGAAAAATCAAAAAATGAGTGCAAGAAAGAAAGAAACAAAATGATAAAGTCAACAGACATGAAGACTGACACTAGTCGGCTATTGAAAAATCATAATAATAATTTTGAGTTAGCACTGTGTAATCACTACAGTGTGTTCCAAGACCTTTCAGACATGGACTTTTCAACCCACAATGAAAATGTTATTGAGATGATTGTGGATGCTGCCCACGTCCTTGCATCTAATGTGAAACAAGAAAAAAACAACACAAGTATCAAAAGAAACAGTTGCCATAGTAACATAGTAAATTAGGTTGAAAAAAGACACATGTCCATCAAGTTCAACCTTTGCCTCATAACCCAGAGAAATGAGAATTATATAGCTTTCCTGCTACCAAATAAGTTAGTCTTTAGCAGACCTTCCTGATTTACTTACTAATATACATTATAACCCTGTATGTTCCCTTCTGAATGAAATGTATCTAATCTTCTCTTGAATGTATCCATTGTATCTGCCATAACCACCTCCTTGGGCAAAGAATTCCACAATTTAACAGACCTTACCGTAAAAAAAACCCTTCCTCTGCTGAAGTCTAAACAGTGGCGTAACTATAGAGATTGCAGGAGTTGCACCTGTGACCGGGCCTGTCACTCCAGGGGCCCGGCCTCCCCCTGCGACCGCATCGCCTGACGCCCGCAATTAAGTACTGCAGAACGCTGGGGCTTTGCATTATGAGAGTGCCGATCTGCCAGAAGGAGATCAGTATTCCCTCCAGCAGACCGGCACTCTCATAATGCAGAGCACTGGGAGATGACATCATCATGACATCATCTCTCAGCGCTCTGAGTTACTGAAGAGGACCGCACGGGAGAAGAGGTCTGTGCAGAAAGAAGCACAGTCCTGTCCTCTGCCACTGGACCACCAGGGACGTAGGAGATTTAGGGGCAATGTGGAAGGGACATTGTGGAGATTGAGGGGCATTGTGGAAGGGGCAATGTGGAGATTGAGGGGCATTGTGGAGATGGGGGGCATTGTGGAAGGGGCAATGTGGAGATGGGGGGCATTGTGAAAGGGGAAATGTGGAGATTGAGGGGCAATGTGGAGATGGGGGCAATATGGAGATGGGGGCAATGTGGAGGTGGCCAATGTGGTCAGGGGGCCCATGGCAATTCTTGCACCAGGGATCTGTGGCTTCTAGTTACGCCTTGGAGTCTAAACCTCCTTTCCTCTAATCTAAGGGGTGTCCCCTGGTCACCTGATCAGGCCTTGGAATAAATAGCTCACCACAGAGATCCTTGTATTGACCTCTCATATACTTGTACAATGTGATAAGGTCTCCTCTTAGTCGTCTTTTCTCTACAGTAAATAAACCAAGTTTGTCTAGTCGTTCCTCATGTGTCAAGTCCTCCATTCCCTTAATTAATTTTGTTGCTCTTCGCTGTTGCTCTCCAGTTCTAGAATGTCCTTTTCCATAATGAAAAAGCAATGAGAAATTAAGAAAAACAGTAATATTAGAAACAGGGTAGATAGAATATGTAGAAATATACAAGGACATAAGGAGGTGCATAAAAGACGACGCACCAAGTACAATGTTGAGCTCATCAAAAGGAGACAGAAAGAAAATCATGGCCTACAGAAAGCAAATTGAAAGATGTCCACACATACTGCATGGCATATCAATAATTTGTTCTAGACCAAACTTACCACATGTGCTATTTGAAATGCCTCCATTGTGTGGACTCTGCCTATATTTATTCATTACGCATTGTGAAATGTCACATATAGTTCCACATTGTACCATCAGCAAAAGCTAATTTCTCAAAAATGATTTATACAACAAACACACGGTTGGTACAACATATAGACAGTTTTTAATTCTCTTTCAAATTGACTAAATTTATCTTAATGCGACAGTTCCACTTTAAATAATTGCTCTTTTCATTGTTAATGTGTATTCTATGGTGAAACTTGAATACAACGGTATGCAAATGCCCTCATAACACAGCTATTTCCTTACTGATGAAAAAGTAAGACTGTTCTAATGGTCTGAATTAAATACGTCTCTGTGCTACAGTAAAAGTCAAACTAAAACAATTGGTCTGTATTGCAGCGGTTTTTAATCAGCTTACTAATGTTGAAAGCTTAAAATGAGATTTGCAATGAATCATTTTTGTCCCAGACCAAAGAATGCACACGAATAGAAAGTCTGGAATACGGACAGTATGGGATTGATCTTTATCTACAGGTCTGAATGGCTTCACCCACAGCATAGGACAACTCTCCAGAGTTTACAGCCATAATGAACAAAGCAATGCAAATCTGGGGTACCTTAGGAAACCAATACAAATTCCCAATATTCCTCATAATTTCATTGGGGCTTTTAACTCTTTGAAAGCGTTGGATTTGTCAAGCTCATTGTGTTTTTCACTAACCCCAAGAAATTTCCCACAAGGGAAATTCGCTGGTTTTCTCTGTATGTGTATATGAGTACGTGTGCATGTGTGTGGGTATGTGTGTGAGCGAGGGTTTGGGGGTTGGCTGGTGGATTAGACTCAGTATATGTGGTCCTGGCTATACTAATGTAGTGGGGCAAAGTGGGACTTCAAAGGTCAGAAAAAGGCTGGGAGGTCAGTGTGTCTTATTCTATGGCTTCTAGTGTTGCAGGTCATGACTGGAGGTCACTATGTGTGTTCTATGGATACTAGTACAGCAGGACAAGCCTGGGGCTCAGTAGGTGTGGTTCTATGGATATTAGTACAGCAGGACAAGCCTGGGGCTCAGTAGGTGTGGTTCTATGGATACTAGTACAGCAAGACAAGCCTGGGGCTCAGTAGGTGTGGTTCTATGGATATTAGTACAGCAGGACAAGCCTGGGGCTCAGTAGGTGTGGTTCTATGGATACTAGTACAGCAGGACAAGCCTGGGGCTCAGTAGGTGTGGTTCTATGGATACTAGTACAGCAGGACAAGCCTGGGGCTCAGTAGGTGTGGTTCTATGTATACTAGTACAGCAGGACAAGCCTGGGGCTCAGAAGGTGTGGTTCTATGTATACTAGTACAGCAGGACAAGTCTGGGGCTCAGTAGGTGTGGTTCTATGGATACTAGTACAGCAGGACAAGCCTGGGGCTCAGTAGGTGTGGTTCTATGGATACTAGTACAGCAGGACAAGCCTGGGGGTCGGTATGTGTGGTTCTATGGATACTAGTACAGCAGGACAAGCCTGGGGCTCAGTATGTGTGGTTCTATGGATACTAGTACAGCAAGACAAGCCTGGGGGTCGGTATGTGTGGTTCTATGGATACTAGTACAGCAGGACAAGCCTGGGGCTCAGTATGTGTGGTTCTATGGATACTAGTACAGCAAGACAAGCCTGGGGGTCGGTATGTGTGGTTCTATGGATACTAGTACAGCAGGACAAGCCTGGGGCTCAGTATGTGTGGTTCTATGGATACTAGTACAGCAGGACAAGCCTGAGGGTCGGTATGTGTGGTTCTATGGATACTAGTACAGCAGGACAAGCCTGGGGCTCAGTATGTGTGGTTCTATGGATACTAGTACAGCAAGACAAGCCTGGGGGTCGGTATGTGTGATTCTATGGATACTAGTACAGCAGGACAAGCCTGGGGGTCAGTATATGTGTGGTTCTGTGGATACTAGTACAGCAAGACAAGCCTGGGGGTCGGTATGTGTGGTTCTGTGGATACTAGTACAGCAGGACAAGACTGGGGGGTCAGTATTTGTGGTTCTATGGATATCAATGCAGTTGGACAAGGCTGATGGGTCATTATGAGTGGTTCTATGGCTACCAGTGTAGTGGGACAAAGCTGGGTGGGTCAGTATATATAGGTCTATTGCTACCAGTTGGACAAGGGTGGGAGTCAGTATGTGTGGGTCTATGGCTCCCATTTAGAATAGGCTGGTGGGCCGGTATGTGTGGTTATATAACTTCCATGAGACAAGGCTGGGGATAGAACGTGTGGTAAATTGGTTACTATGATGCAAGGCTAGTGGGAGTAAGTATGTGGGGATCTATGGCTGCCACTGATACATGGCTGGTGGTCCGTATGTGTGGTTCTGTGGTGACCAGTGCAGTAACAAGGCTGGTGTCAGTATGTGTGATTCTATGGCTACCAGTGGCACAAGCCTGGGAGCTCCATATGTGTAGTTCTATGGCAACCATTGTAGTAGGACCAGGGGGTCAGTATGTGTTGTTCTATGGCTACCAGTGGGATGGATGGGGGGCAGTATGTGTGGATATCTGTCTACCAGTAAAGTGAGACAAGGCTGGGTGTCAGTATGTAGCATACACAGTAACGTAGAAGAAGAGAAAGAAAAAAAATGTCCATCAATTTCAGGCCATGCCACATCACCCCTGTTTACCCAGGGTAAAAAAAAAAAAAACACAACCGCATGCAAATGCCCTCATAACACAGGTATGCCTTTATTGGAGCAAAAAGTAAGACTGTTATAATGGTCTGAATTAAATACGTCTCTGCTGCAGTAAAAGTCTTTCTGAAACAACTGTCCTGTATTACAGCGATTTTTTTCAATACCGTTCTTGTATTAGTTTGAGTAATTGAGTGATAAAGTATCCTACTCCTACCCCTTTTACATAGTGTAAGCCACCTCACCACAGATATGGAATCTGGTCATCAGACCAGACAACTGGCAATGAGGGACAATCTTCATACACTGAGTATAAGAGAAAACCATTACCCCCTTGATGGAGCAGGGCAGGTTTTTCCTTATGCTCTGTGAAGTTTGTCCCTCACTGAGCTCCATCCGGACCAGCTTGCAGAGAAGAGTTACATCAGCAAAAGGGGTGGGAGGGGGATACTTTCTTATTCAATTACTCTTGTAATTGCCTAACTATCCTCATCTAACAAATCCGTGCATCTTCTAACAAAACTTGACTGAGGGCCATTCTAGATCCGTCCTAGGTATTTGAATGTGGCAAGTTGCAGCCTAACAGCCGTACACCCCCGACACATAGGACCATGTCCAAGAGCATGATACTGTACCATCTTTACCAATCTCATGCTTTTTCCCAGCAAGCACTCCACCAAGGCTCATCCTCTTGACCATACCTGGGAACTTCCAATTGAGGTCTTCCTGGAGGGGAGTCCTCTGGGGCAGCAGGGGGTGACAAAAATGACAAGAACCGTGTAAAAAAGGGGTGGGGCTTGAAATGAGTTTAGGGGGCAGGGATTAAAGGTGTCAAGTTCTGCTTGAGCCACCCTGGAGAGCAGGGACTCGATTACTATGTCCTCTGACTCCATCTGCATGGAGACACAGACCAGTCACAACGGGTTGTGTATCAGGAAAAGCTAGCACAAAACGATTGAGGGACCACAAATCCCCACAGCCAATACTGCCTGATCACCACCCCCATTCAAGACGTAACCAATCTTCTTGCCTTACGTGCTCTGTCATGCCCCCTCCGTCTAAGCTGCGCACCAGCAACGGGGTTCCCAGTATCAAAACCTTTTGCTAAATCCAAGTATACTAAATCAACAGCAATTCCCTTGTCCAAATTACTACTTATCCTTTTGTAAAATGCAAGTAAATTTGTTTGACATGATCTATTCATAAAACCATGCTGGCTCCAACTAATGTTGCTTCTCACATATTGTTGAATATTATCAGTTAGTAACCCTTCCAATATCTTACATGCTGCTGAAATCAAGCTCACAGGTCTATAATTTCCTGATTTAGATCTTGCACCCTTTTTTGAATAATGATACTACACCAGCTCTCCTACAATCACAGGGCACTATGCCTGATGATAGTGAATTATAGTGAACATTTTAATATAATGATATTACTGAACTAAAGCCCATATTTATAAAAGCAAACTGGAGTTATTGGACTAACCCAATTGTACCATAAAGGGATAAATAAAACTTCCTAATTTCCCATGCACTTGAATAGAGCTTTATAACCCTTTGAATGCCAGAGAAGCTCCAAATAATCAATTCTCAAAAGAGAACTCCACTTAATGATTGTTAAGACTTTTCAACCGTCCTGCCTGATGAATCCCTGTAACTCTGAGATGCCCCCATACTCAGTCATCTAGAATTCCTGTCTCAACGCAGTTCAATGTGCCACCCCCAGAAGATCTAGGATGCATCCCTAAGCATGTCACAAGGTTGTTGTGTCTAACACAAGTGTAGTCAACTTTTGATCTCCAGATGTTGTGAACTACAACTCAATCAACTCAAACAAGCTGTTTCCAACACCAAGAAAACCAAATGCTGCCCACCTCTGCTTTGTACCAAGTCATCAAACACCATTCTATTTCAGTAATAAATTGTCTGGAACAACCATTTGTAACAGCCAAAATATACACAATAAAATACTTTATAAACTTTTAATTATATATGAATATCAAATATTAAAATTTAAAATAATAATGAAAAGATTAAAATGAAAACATCACACCATACTTATTAATCTGTGGCAATGACATGTGTGGCCTTCTTAGATAACTTTTAGCCCACATTCTAAAAACACTGGTTTAATTTTGGAGGTGACCCTGATGAATATGTCTTCACTATTAGGGAAGGGCCCCTCTCTCTTCTATATCAAGTTTTCATCTTTTAGCTTAACTTTTCTTCTTTTTTTATAATATATATATATATATATATATATTATATATATATATATATATATATATATATATATATACTAGCAGTTTGGGACGGCGTTGCCCGTCATGTTATGCAGGAAATGTTTCTTTTTTTTTAAATAAATGTTATGATAGTGAATTATAGCGTAGGGTGTACGTGTCAGAAAGGTACATACAGTGATAGACAGAGACACATGCAACACACACATATACACACACATGCACTGACAACACAAACAGTGACACACAGCTGCAAATCAGAACATAAATACATACAGTGTGAGCAGTGTAAGAAACATACCTCCCAACATTTCATATGGCCAAAGAGGGACACTTGTGTTTTCGGTGGTGTTACTGGGGGCGTGGCTGGTGGTGTATTTTAGAGAATTTTTAACCCTTTGAGTGCCAGGGGGTAAGCAATGCATTGCATCCCCTCTGGCATTGAAATGGTTAAGTTACTCTTTCTGTAAGTGAATGATTTAGAAGAAGATGAAAGTATTTTTTTTACACAGACTAATTTAACAGATATATACAGAAGTTTATTCCCACATTACTGTGGGTTTTATTGATATGGAGCAATCTGATACACTGGTATATACACCACACAATGTGATCTCCTAAATAGAGGAGCAGAGGGATTTGGGTGTCAAACAGGGACTGTCCCTCCTATACTGTATAGTGCCAGTCCTTATACACAGACACATGCAGACTGTATACTATACAGCAGAGGTTCTCAGCCCATGCCCTCAGTGGCCACTAACAGGCCAGGACTTAGGAATTACACTGCTAGAACACAAGTGTGTTGATCAGAGGCTCAGTCATATTGATTAACTCACCTGTGCTCTTAAAAGGAAATTCTAAAATCCTGGCCTGTTAATAGCCACTGAGGGCACAGATTGAGAACCACTGCTATACAGTGCCAGACCATTGTAGAGAATTTTTAACCCTTTGAGTGCCAGGGGGTAAGCAATGCATTGCATCTCCTCTGGCACTGAAATGGTTAAGTTACTCTTTCTGTAAGTGAATGATTTAGAAGAAGATGAAAGTATTTTTTTACACAGACTAATTTAACAGATATATACAGAAGTTTATACCCACATTACCGTGGGTTTTACTGATGTGGAGCAATCTGATACACTTGTACATTAGGCTGACCAGACCTCACCTTTAACCAGTGACACATATGAAAAATGCATACTGCAGGGCTGCTTTGATTTTGGTGCACTCCTGAAATATGCTTATTTCCTATGTGTCCCCGGTTAAAGGTGAGGTCTGGTCAGCCTACTGTATATACACCACACCGTGTGATCTCCTAAATAGAGGAGCAGAGGGATTTGGGTGTCAAACAGGGACTGTCCCTCCTATACTGTATAGTGCCAGTCCTTATACACAGACTGTATACTATACAATGCCAGACCATATATAAATAGTTTGTCATACATGCTATACAGTGAGCTATGTACAGCATGGAGATGATTGCAGGAACTGGCACCTCTGCTTACAGACAGACTGACAAACAACCTGCTCTCTTTCTCTCTCTTTGTGCAATATATAAATACAGTCACATCCATGTCTCTGCCATTTACCAGCTCAGCTGAAGCCTTGCTCTGCACTGCCTGATCACCTCTCTGCCGTTGTTTCCACTTTCTCAGCAAGCCAGTATCCTCCTGCTGATTGTTTAGAAATCAGCTCACTTGTAGTAATTAGCAGAGCTGTGTAGGCTCAAAGACAGGGAATGAAGAAGCTGCATAATACAGATTGGACCATGGCCTTCCAGCTGTAGCTTGAACATTGTTCCCATCATCCTCAGCGTGCGTGTGTGTATATGTGTGTATGTGTCTGCTAGTGTGTGTGTGTGGGAGGGCATGTGCATGTGTCTGTGGTGTAGGAGTGTGTGGCAGCCATTTTTTTTTTCAGCCTTAGATAGTGGCGGGCGGGCTGGATAGTGGGGGCAGGCCAAAAATCACACTCCCACAGAATCACCCAATGGCAGCAGTAATCCTTTTTACTGCCGCCCCTGGGTGTGTTTTGCCAGGCACAAAGTCTTCTTTTATATATATAGATATATATATATATTTTTTTTTTTTTTTTTTTTTGTATGCTATATCCTTTGTGTTTCTCACACGTGAGCGGCCTCTGCTTATAGGCAGCAAGAAGAGTCTGTTACTCAATGACTCAACAGTAATGGGTCAAAATTGCAAGTTAGAATGTCATGAAGGTTACAAATAAGTCAGATGCCTTCATGCAGTTACTGCTCATAGAAATAGAAGACACATTTTAAAGGGATAGTAATACTTTGTTTTATCTTTATTTTATTTTGTAGGCATTAAAAAAACATGAAGAACGATATAAGTCTTATCTCTCAAACCTTTATGGTTTATGAGATATTCACAAGCAAAGTTTCCCCTCCCGTCCCTTTTACCTAGTGTAAGCCATCTCTTCTCAGATGTGGAATCCAATCCATAGACCAGACAGATAACAGCAGGGGACAATCTTCTTCCTATGAGAACAATGAAAGCCCTGCCCCCTTGACAAGTTTTTCTGTTTTTTTCTTATCTTAATTGAAGATTGTCTCTCTCTGCAGTCTACCTGGGCACCTCCCTTCTGATCTGGCTGAGCAGTGTTACATCAGTAAAAGGGCCAGGAGGGGGATACTTTATCATTGAATTACTCTGGAACTTCAACTCTGACAGAATTGAAATAACACTCTCCAAAGTTCAAATACTATGATGATTAATTAGAGCTGCTTTTATTATGAAACATTACTATCCCTTTAAAAATGGTTTACACAAGATAGGATGGAGAGTTGGATGTCATAATCCAGGGACATATGATTTGGCTTGCAATGAGGTAAGTGTGATAAAAGATGTTTTTAAGAAACTATGTAAAGATCTGCAGCAGTTTGCATTTACTGTGTCTTTCAGAGGTTCTGCAAGTGTATAAGGAAGATGATGGTAGGATGCGGCGGATTAGAGACTTTAGTTTATGGTAAGGGAAATGGGGCCAATAACATGGATTTGGTTTTGTTTCTCACTCCAGCCCATAAGGTAATTGTATAAAAAGATGGCTGGTATCTTTTTCAAAAGGGAACAGAGGTTCTCAGAAATTTTATTAACAGGTATTTAAAGGGATAGTAATACTTAAAATGTAAAAAATATATGTTGTAGGGTTTATCCCCCTGAGTAAAACAAGGGTACTCCCACTGCTGAGAAATATTTTATAAAAAAATTATAACCGCTCAAACTTGAATTTTTTAGGTGCAATATCACAGTGACCTGAAAATTTACAGTGGCACTGTTGCTACACCATCCTATGGAGATTTATGGTCTACAGACTAGAGCAGTCCGTAGGATGGTGTAGCAACAGCGACACTGTACATTTTCAGGCCAGTGTGATATTGCACCTACAAAAATTCAAGTTTGAGCTGTTATAATTTTTTAATAAAATATCTCCCAGCAGTGGAAGTACCCTTGTTTTACTCAGGGGGATAAACCCAACAACATATATTTTTTACATCTTAAGTATTACTATCCCTTTAAAATAGATGGGGCAATGGAATGATACAGGATAAATCCAATTGCAAAGCATTCCACAGATGAATTGGTATGTCTGTGAATGTGACACATAGATCAAAAACCAATAGTCTCCTACTTTCTCAAACGGGAACAGCAGTTCAGAAATTGTATTAACAGGTATTTAAACGAGTATTGGGGGCAATGGAATGATACAGGATAAATCAACTTGCCTCCATAGAATTGCACAGATGGATTTGGACAAGGTATATCTGTAAGTGTGACACATAGGTCAAAAACCTGTAGAATTTAGCCATTTGTACAAATGCTTGCAGTTTATGGAATAAGATCCCAGAACTTAATGCAATAATAAATAGTGAAGATTTGGACTTATTGGGAATTAACTATACCTGGTACAATGAAAGAAAGACTGGGATGTAGTCAGGGCCGGCGCCACCTACAGGCGAGGTAGGCGCCGGCCTAGGGCGCACATTCTCTGGTGGCGCATCGGGCCCCCCCCGCTCACCACTTACTACCCAAGTAAATAAAAGTATGTTTCGGTGCCCTCCCTTGGCTTGCTATTTTTTTAATGTAGCACAGCGCTACCCGTTTCTCTCTACATTAAAAAAATAGCCAGCCAAGGGAGGGCACCGAAGCGTACTCACTGGGAGAGAGAGACGTGCAGCGGGAACAGTAAGTGGAAGGGGGTCAAGAGGGGCTCAAGAGTCAGACGGGGGAAGAAAGTGTCAAGGGGGGATCAACAGTCAAGAGGGGGAGAGAGTCAAAGGGGGGAGAGTCACATATAGAGAACATACACTCTGTCACACCGACATACATATAGAGAAGCACACATACATACTTACACACTGATATCCTTACAGAGACTCACACACACTGACACACTTATATACATATAGGGAACACATACTGACATACATATATACATATAGGGAACACACACTAACACACACATACACATATAGAGAACACACACACAAACTGACACTTATACACATATAGGGAACACACAAACACAATGACACTTAAACACATACAGGGCGGGGCATAAAGGGTAGGAAACAAGGGGTGGAGCCAAGGGGCAGCAAAATTAGGTTTTGACTAGGGTGGCAAAAATCCTTGTAGTAATACCAGGGTACTAACTATTTAGAAAAGACAGGAAAGGGAGAAAGATGAGTGGTTGTCATTTATATCAAAAATAGCTATGGACGTCTCTGGTCCCGGGACCATAAATCTCCATAGGATGGTGTAGCAACAGCACCACTGTACAATTTCAGGCCACTGTGATATTGCACCTAAAAAATTCAACTTTGAAAATTAATAACTTTTGAATGAAACACCTTTCAGCAGTGGGAATACTCTTGTTTTACTCAGGGAGATAAACCCTACAACACATTTTTTTTGTACATTTTAAGTATTACTATCCCTTTAAAGGTTACTTTTATACAGGGTATGGAGGAGAACACAGAGACCATTTGGATAACTTTAGAATATGGAACTAAGATGGATACTCATATAGGTGTGATCTATAGAGGAGTTGGATCCATTGCTAGTCAAGGAAGTAGCTAAGATGACAGTGAAAGGTGAGGTTATTATTATGGGGGACTTTAATCTTTCTGATGTGGACTGGAAAAACCAAGCATCAGGTTTAACCCGGAGTTGAGATATCCTACATTCACTACAGGGATTATCTCTTAGTATATTAGTGGAAGAGCTGACTAGGAAGGAAGCCACACTAGATTTATCATTTACAAAAGAAGACTTGGTATCACATGTAGCTATAGGAGAGTGTTTGGTCTCTAGTGATCATCAGTCAGTGTGGTTTAATATAAGTCAGAGGCGGAGTTGTGCCACACTAAAATAAAGGTTCTACATTTTAGTAAAGGGTGATTTATATAAATTGGAAACATGTTTGTGTCAGTCTTTAACAGCTTGGAGATCTTTAGATAGAGGCCAGGAGAAATGGGATTATCTGAAAAGTGTTTTATTAAAGGCAACAGAGCATTGCATTAGACATGTCAGTAAGGGGAAAAAGGAAAAGAAAACCACTGTGGTACTCCGCAGAAGTGACAAATATAGTAAAGGAGAAAAAAGAAGCATTTAAGAAATGTAAGCAGAAGCAGAAGGAAGAAGATAGGTATCAGTACAAGACTAGGCTGAAGGACGCCAAATGCATTATTAGATGTGCCAAAGCCATTGCCCAGTTAATAAAAAAGGTGGATAAAACATTTTAGATATATAAATGAAAGGAGGAAAAAGAAACAAGGAATAGTTAGACTGAAAACAAAAAATGGAAACTATGTAAATGAGAATAAAGGGCTAGCTGATTGTCTCAATGAATATTTTTGTTCAGTTTTTACAGAGGAAGACAAAGGGAAGGGACCTCTGTTAGAAACAAGAAATGGTAAGACATGGAAAACATGCATGTTTACAAAGGAAGAAGTTCTACCTCAATTTTCTAAGGTAAAAACTGATAAATCAATGGGACCAGATGGGATAGACCCAAAGTTATTAAAAGAACATAAGTGTTGTAATGACAAAACCTTTAACAGAATTATTCGAGTATCAGAAGCTTGAAAGGTAGTAAATGTAGTACTGCTTCACAAACAATGGTAGCTGGTAAAAAGTCTAGCAACTACAGACCAGTAAGTCTTATGTCAGTAGTGAGAAAATGAATGGGAACCAAGTTAATGTAAAGAGTTGTTAAATATCTGAATTAAAATGGCTTACAAGATCACAAACAGCATGGATTTATATAATGGACATCTAGTTAAACTAATCTCAGTTTTCTTGAATGGGTAACTAAAACAATAGACCAAGGGTGAGCAGTAGATATAGCTTATCTAGATTTCAGTAAAGCATTTGACACTGTCCCTCATAGAAGACTCATGAATAAACTGCAGTGTTTGGGTCTGGATGCAAAAATAGTTAAATGGATAAGGCAATGGCTGAGTGACAGGAGACAGAGGGTGGTAGTCAATGGAGAATATTTGATGAATGGAATATTACTAGTGGGGAACCTCAGGGATCTGTACTGGGGTACATTTTTTAAAATATTTTTAATAGTGAGATTACATAAGATCTTCGAGGTAAGGTATGCCTTTTTGCAGATGATACAAAGATCTGCAACTGTGTACACATTCCAGGGGAAATAAGCCAAATGACAAATGATTTAGGTAAATTAGAAGAATGGGCAGGATTGTGGCAGCTGCAGTTTAACCCCTTAAGGACTAATGAGATGTCAGAACCATCGCAGCTGTCCTGCACTTAAAGGGATAGTAATGTTTCATAATAAAAGCAGCTCTAATTAATCATCATAGTATTTGGACTTTGGAGAGTGTTATTTCAATTCTGTCAGAGTTGTAATTCAAGAGCAATTCAATGACAAAGTATCCCCCTCCCACCCCTTTTACTGATGTAACACTGTTCAGCCAGATCAGAAGGGAGGTGCCCAGGTAGACTGCAGAGAGGGACAATCTTCAATTAAGATAAGGGAAAAACCTGAAGAACTTGTCAAGGGAGGCAGGGCTTTCATTGTTCTCATAGGAAGAAGATTGTCCCCTGCTGTTATCTGTCTGGTCTATGGACTGCATTCCACATCTGAGAAGAGATGGCTTACACTAGGTAAAAGGGGCGGGAGGGGAAACTTTGCTTGTGAATATCTCTCAAACCATAAAGGTTTGAGAGATAAGACTTATATCGTTCTACATGTTTTTTTTGCAAAATAAAATAAAGATAAAATTAAGTATTACTATCCCTTTAAGAACCAGTGACGGTTCTGGCACGTCATGGAATTCAGGGATCCCCGCCTGGATATACGCAGGTAATAGAACACCTAACTGTGACTTGAAACTACCTACAGTACTTTGATTTTTATATCGGTGGCAATTGAATCGAGTCCTAAGATTTCTATAACTTTGGAGATTTTAGTGAATAGGCTCCATAGAACAACATAGAACTGGAGAAGTGATATCACTGGAGAAGTTATCTCCACTTTATCACTCTTTAGTGAATAACCCCCCCAGATGTTGTTTCGTACAAATGCATTAAACCCTTTGAGTGCCCAAGGGTTACACAATGCATTGCGAAGCACTGCGTTGCATACCCCTCTGGCACTCAAAGGGTTAACTGTTTATGACAGAAGGGATGTATGAATAAAATTCCAAACTAAATCAACATGCACGTGCTGCACTTGCTTAAAGTGACAGTCATGTCCCATAAAGTGTTCTTGTTTTGTAGATGTTAAAAAAATAAATGATGTGGCATCCTGTCTCTCAATCCGCTGTGGTTTGGGAGAGATTCGCATTCAAAGTTCCCCCTCTCCCTCCCCTTTTCCTGATGGGAGCTGTGAAGCTGACAGCAGGAGATTCAAGTCGACCGACTCGAGGAGGCTCTTCAGCAGAGCCGAAACTGAGTTATTTAAAAAGAACTACTTCATTGGAACGGTCTATAAAGTATGCTTGGAAACCAGGCACACTTTGTAGACCTTTCCAGTGAAGTCATTATTTTTAAATAACGTGATTTCGGCTCTGCCGCAGAGCTGCCGGCTGGTCCCAGGATCGGGATCTCCTGCTGTCAGCTAGAGCGCTGACGTCAGGCGAAGAGGAGGGAGAGGGGAAATTTACAGGCGAATATCTGTCAAACCGTAAATGTTTCAGAGATAGGATTTGTGCCACATAATTTATTTTTTTACCCTCTACAAAACAAGAATAATTTTCTATGGGACATTAACGTCCCTTTAAAGCGGAACTTTCAGATAACAGCAAGTCGCCATGCGTTCATTAAATGCATGACAACTAGCTTGAAAATGTATGTCTTACCAAAAAAAAATACTTGTGTCTAAAGGAATCCGTCCCGTTTGGAGACCAGAACTGAGGCTAGAGTGCAGACATCTTGTCTGTGCACAAGCGCCGTCAGTCCCGGTCTCCATACAGTAGACTGCTTTGCACCATATGGTCACCGGAAGGGACTGACGGCACAGGCTCACAGACCGCACTAACCTGCCCGTCAGTCCCGAAATGGGATGGATTCCTCTAGACACACTTATTTTTTTTTTTTGGTAAGACATATATTTTCAAGCTAGTCGCTATGCATTTATTGAATGCATGGCGAATGGCTATTATCTGAAAGTTCCGCTTTAAAGGGATAGTAATACTTCATTTTAACTTTATTTTATTTTGTAGGCATTAAAAAAACATGAAGAATGATATAAGTCTTATCTCTCAAACCTTTATGGTTTAAGAGATATTCACAAACAAAGTATCCCCCCCTCATTCAACCAGATCAGAAGGGAGATGCCCAGGTAGACTGCAGAGAGGGACAATCTTCAATTAAGATAAGGGAAAAAGCTGAAAAATTTGTCAAGGGGGGAAGGGCTTTCATTGTTTTCATACAAAGAAAATTGTCCCCTTCTGTTATCTGTCCTGTCATACAACCAGACTCACATCTGAGAAGAGATGGCTTACACTAGGTAAAAGGGGCGGGGAGGGGAACTTTGCTTGTGAATATCTCATAAACCATAAAGGTTTGAGAGATAAGACTTATATCATTCTTCATGTTTTTTTAATGCCTACAAAATAAAATAAAGTTCAAACGAAGTATTACTATCCCTTTAAAGTCAGTGTACTAAAGGGGAACTACCAGCCCGCAAAAACTTTATCTTGATTAAGTCTTCATCTGGTGACTAGCTGCTTAGCAGCGCTAGTCGCCAGAAATATTACCTGGTTTAAAAGATTTTTGACTTATCTGGAGGCTGACAGTAGCAGGAAGCACGGACATCTTGCCATAGTGACTTCCGTGCACCGGCCGGCTCCTAAAGGGACTGACAGCGCAGGCACATGGACGTCACTATGTCGAGATGTCCGTGCTTCCTGCTACTGTCAGCCTCCGGATAAATCGTAAATCTTTTAAACCAGGTAATTTTTCTGGCTACTAGCGCTGCTAAGCAGCTAGTCACCAGATGAAGACTTAAATAAGATTAAGTTTTTGCGGGGTGGTAGTTCCCCTTTAGTACACAGACTTTAAAGCGGAACTTTCAGATAATAGCCATTCACCATGCATTCAATAAATGCATAACGACTAGCTTGAAAATATATGTCTTACCAAAAAAAAAAATACCTGTGTCTAGAGGAATCCATCCCATTTCGGGACTGATGGGCAGGTTAGTGCGGTCTGTGAGTTTTTGCAGGGTGGTAGTTCCCCTTAAGCTATTTAGTTAGAAAATCATCATGTTTTCTTTGTATTCATTGCTCTGTGCTCTGTTTCTTGCTATATCATAACAAATTAAAGGGGAAATCAATGTCAAATGCTTCCATTTCCCTGCACACCCTGTAGCAAAGGCATCTGGGAGATTTTGGCTGAATGTATATGCTCCTATACACTAAATCGTTCATGCATTCTAATACACTCTAATACAGCAAAATGTTGTTTGTGTTAACGTGCAAGCTCCAAAAATGACCAGCTCTGGCAGATTTGTACATTCCGCTGAACTCTCTAGAATTCAAATATTACAGTTATATCATTTAAGGTGAAAAAAGAAAGAATCAATACCGAATTCAAAAACAATTTTAGGTTACAAAAAAAAAATGATTTGGCATTATTTGTGAAAATCACTCATATGACTAAGATAAACCTTGGTGAATTAACGAATAGATGAGCCAGTTCAAGAAAATTGGTCTGTAGACAAAGTAAATTTCTCTAATATCTACTGTAATATAAATACAATAATTCATAGGCTCCAATCATAACACACACACTGGGGAAATGATTGGAGAACTGCTCCCTGACAAGAAATGGTCAGCAACATTCAATTCACTTGTCAAATGTCCTGCCAAAATTGCAAAAGAACCCTAAGCATTTAAAACTCTGCATGTAGAATGGTATGTTCCTAGAATTTTCTACAACTTTGGCAAGTTTTTACCCTGATAACTCGACGGATTGCTGTAGAGTCAATGAGGAATTGGGTAACATTAAAGGGATAGTAATACTTAAAATGTAAAAAAAAATATGTTGTAGGGTTTATCCCCCTGAGTAAAACAAGAGTACTCCCACTGCTGAAAGGTGTTTCATTCAAAAGTTATTAATTTTCAAAGTTGAATTTTTTAGGTGCAATATCACAGTGGCCTGAAATTGCACAGTGTCGCTGTTGCTACACCATCCTATGGACAACTCTGGTCAGTTGACCATAAATCTCCATAGGATCATGTAGCAACAGCGCCACTGTACAATTTCAGGCCACTGTGATATTGCACCTAAAAAATTCAACTTTGAAAATTAATAACTTTTGAATGAAACACCTTTCAGCAGTGGAAGTACTCTTATTTTACTCAGGGGGATAAAGCCTACAACATATTTTTTTTTACATTTTAAGTATTAGTATCCCTTTAAACACTTATGGTGGTCTTGCATAATGGAGCAGAGAGTTTAGAAAAGAGATGAGGACTTAATACATTTAATATTTGTAGAATCAATAGGGCCATGTGCCCAAAGCAGAAGTAAAAAGTAAAACATTTATATTTCAGACAAAGGGGGAAATAACAAATTTGCATTCATATAATATGAATTTTAACCCTTGGAGTGCCAGCGGGGAATCCAATGCATTTCTTCACTTCTTAAACTCAAAGGTGTTAAAAAGCTGTTTTTAAATTAGTGGCTATGTTTTTTTCCTATGGCACATTTAGCTCAATACATTTAAATGATGAACTTTACTAAAGAGGTAAATTAATGAAATGGGCGGTGGTTTGTATATGACGCCTTCCATCGGTGTTGAGTTGGAGCTGCTAATAGGGGTCTGTGCAGAAGGATGCACAGTCCTCTCCTGCCACACCGCATGCAGCTGGACCACCAGGCATGAGGCCCCTCATTGTGAACCAGCTAAGGTAGGAGGTGAAATGGGGGCCAATGTGGAGGTGGTCAATGGGGGCATTTATTGCAGAGGAGGTCAAAAGGGGCATTGATTGCAGAGGTGGTCAATGGGGTCATTGTGGAGGTGGTCAATGGGGGCATTGATTGTGGAGGTGGTCAATGGGGGCATTGATTGTGGAGGTGGTCAATGGGGGCATTGATTGTGGAGGTGGACAATGGGGGCAATGAGGAGGTGGTCAATGCAGGCATTTATTGCAGAGGAGGCCAAGGGAGCATTGATTGTTGAGGTTGTCAATGGGGGCATTGTGGAGGTGGTCAATGGGGGCATTGTGGAGTTGGTCAATGGGGGCATTGATTGTGGATGTTTTCAATGGAGGCATTGTGGAGGTGGTCAATGGGGGCATTGATTGTGGAGGTGGTCAGTGGAGGCATTTTAGAGGTGGTCAATGGGGGCATTGTGGAGGTGGTCAATGGGGGCATTGATTGCAGAGGCGTTCAATGAGGGCATTGTGGAGTTGGTCAATGGGGGCTTTGATTGTGGAGGTGGTCAATGGAGGCATTGTGGAGTTGGTCAATGGGGGCATTGATTGTGGATGTTTTCAATGGGGGCATTGTGGAGGTGGTCAATGGGGGCATTGATTGTGGAGGTGGTCAGTGGAGGCATTTTAGAGGTGGTCAATGGGGACATTGTGGAGGTGGTCAATGGGGGCATTGATTGCAGAGGCGTTCAATGAGGGCATTGTGGAGTTGGTCAATGGGGGCTTTGATTGTGGAGGTGGTCAATGGAGGCATTGTGGAGGTGGTCAATGGGGGCATTGATTGTGGAGGTGGTCAATTGAGGCATTGTGGAGGTGGACAATGGGGGCAATGAGGAGGTGGTCAATGCAGGCATTGATTGCAGAGGTGGTCAATGGAGGCATTGATTGTGGAGGTGGTCAATGGAGGCATTGTGGAGGTGGTCAATGGAGGCATTGATTGTGGAGGTGGTCAATGGAGGCATTGTGGAGGTGGTCAATGGGGGCATTGATTGTGGAGGTGGTCAATGGAGGCATTGTGGAGGTGGTCAATGGGGGCATTGATTGTGGAGGTGGTCAATTGAGGCATTGTGGAGGTGGTCAATGGGGGCATTGATTGTGGAGGTGGTCAATGGAGGCATTGTGGAGGTGGTCAATGGGGGCATTGATTGTGGAGGTGGTCAATTGAGGCATTGTGGAAGTGGACAATGAGGGCATTGTGGAGGTGGTCAATGGAGGCATTGATTGTGGAGGTGGTCAATGGAGGCATTGTGGAGGTGGTCAATGGAGGCATTGATTGTGGAGGTGGTCAATGGAGGCATTGTGGAGGTGGTCAATGGGGGCATTGATTGTGGAGGTGGTCAATGGAGGCATTGTGGAGGTGGTCAATGGGGGCATTGATTGTGGAGGTGGTCAATGGAGGCATTGTGGAGGTGGTCAATGGGGGCATTGATTGTGGAGGTGGTCAATGGGGGCATTGATTGCAGAGGCGTTCAATGAGGGCATTGTGGAGTTGGTCAATGGGGGCATTGATTGTGGAGGTGGTCAATGGAGGCATTGTGGAGGTGGTCAATGGGGGCATTGTGGAGGTGGTCAATGGGGGCATTGGTTGTGGATGTGGTCTATGGAGGCATTTTAGAGGTGGTCAATGGGGGCATTGATTGTGGAGGTGGTCAATGGGGGCATTGTGGAGGTGGTCAATGGGGGCACTGATTTTATAGATGGTCAATGGAGGCATTGTGGAGGTGGACAATGGGGGCAATGAGGAGGTGGTCAATGGAGGCATTGATTGTGGAGGTGGACAATTGGGGCATTGCAATTTTCACACCAGGGCCTGGTGGTTTCTAGTTCTGCCTCTGTCTGGAGGTGAAGGACGTTGTGTCTGTAAACAGCTGGAGGTCACACAACTGACTGCTATAACGTGTTGCAACATTACATTTTCTCCCCTAACTGCTTCCTTACATCTTTCAACAATATGATAATGAGAATAAGATATTCTTTTGAATAACTATTGGGTCTCTGCCAGCTTCAGTAGAAGATTGGTAGACATTTGACAATGGGTATTAATAATCATCAATGTTTACAGTCATTTTCTATTAATGGACAACAGGGAGACATCTATGAAAAGAAAACAGGACAGAAACACAAAATAAAGCTCACATAATAATAATTAAAGGTCTATGTTCTGTGGCTTTGGTTTCATTGTGCCCAGAGCTGGTATTCTTTGCCACCTAGACTGTGGTCTAGGAATAAGTAGTTCTTAATTTGTTAATCTTTTCAGGTCAAGAGGGGGCATTCAATACCTTGCTTCTTAGATGTCCTTTCAATAGAAGTGGACAAGTATGTCCACTTGAACAGGAAATGTCAACAGATGGAAACACCATGATGGAAACTGAGTGACAAATAAAATTGGGATGGCAATCATTTGGAAAACTTAGTGGTACCGTCTTTAAGACTAATGTACAACTCCGTCTCAAGTGAAAGGTTTTTGACCAATGTGTCCTCCCAGTCCTTACGTATGTCTGGGAAACATGGACACTGTGAGGAGGAGGGAGGCAGAGAACAGTGACAGATATAATGTATACTATACACTATCACAGTGAGGAGGAGAGAGGCAGAGAACAGTGACAGATATAATGTATACTATACACTATCACAGTGAGGAGGAGAGGGGCAGAGAACAGTGACAGATATAATATATAATATACACTATCACAGTGAGGAGGAGAGAGGCAGAGAACAATGAGAGATATAATGTATACTGTACATGATCACAGTGAGGAGGAGAGAGGCAGAGAACAGTGACAGATATAATATATACTATACACTATCACAGTGAGGAGAGAGGGGCAGGGAACAGTGACAGATATAATATATACTATACACTATCACAGTGAGGAGGAGAGAGGCAGAGAACAATGACAGATATAATGTATACTATACACTATCACAGTGAGGAGGAGAGAGGCAGAGAACAGTGATAGATATAATGTATACTATACACAATCACAGTGAGGAGTAGAGAGGCAGAGAACAGTGACAGATATAATGTATACTATACACTATCACAGTGAGGAGGAGAGAGGCAGAGAACAGAACAGTGATAGATATAATGTATACTATACGCTATCACAGTGAGAAGGAGAGAGGCAGAGAACAGTGACAGATATAATGTATACTATACACTATCACAGTGAGGAAGAGAGAGGCAGAGAACAGTGACAGATATAATGTATACTATACGCTATCACAGTGAGGAGGAGAGAGGCAGAGAACAATGACAGATATAATGCATATTATACGCTATCACAGTGAGGAGGAGAGAGGCAGAGAACAGTGATAGATATAATGTATACTATACGCTATCACAGTGAGAAGGAGAGAGGCAGAGAACAGTGACAGATATAATGTATACTATACACTATCACAGTGAGGAGGAGAGAGGCAGAGAACAGTGACAGATATAATATATACTATACGCTATCACAGTGAGGAGTAGAGAGGCAGAGAACAGTGACAGATATAATGTATATATACGCTATCACAGTGAGGAGGAGAGAGGCAGAGAACAGTGACAGATACAATGTATACTATACACTATCACAGTGAGGAGGAGAGAGGCAGAGAACAGTGACAGATACAATGTATACTATACACTATCACAGTGAGGAGGAGAGAGGCAGAGAACAATGACAGATATAATGTATACTGTACACGATCACAGTGAGGAGGAGGGAGGCAGAGAACAGTGACAGATGTAATGTATACTATACACTATCACAGTGAGGAGGAGAGAGGCAGAGAACAGTGACATATATATATAATGTATACTATACACTATCACAGTGAGGAGGAGAGAGGCAGAGAACAGTGACATATATAATGTATACTATACACTATCACAGTGAGGAGGAGAGAGGCAGAGAACAATGACAGATATAATGTATACTGTACACGATCACAGTGAGGAGGAGGGAGGCAGAGAACAGTGACAGATATAATGTATACTATACACTATCATAGTGAGGAGGAGAGAGGCAGAGAACAGTGACAGATATAATGTATACTATACACTATCATAGTGAGGAAGATAGAGGCAGAGAACAGTGACAGATATAATGTATACTATACACTATCACAGTGAGGAGGAGAGAGGCAGAGAACAGTGACAGATATAATGTATACTGTACACTATCACAGTGAGGAGGAGAGAGGCAGAGAACAGTGACAGATATAATATATACTATACACTATCACAGTGAGGAGGAGAGAGGCAGAGATTAGTGACAGATATAATGTATACTATACACTATCACAGTGAGGAGGAGAGAGGTAGAGAACAATGACAGATATAATGTATACTATACACTATCACAGTGAGGAGGAGAGAGGCAGAGAACAGTGACAGATATAATGTATACTATACACTATCACAGTGAGGAGGAGAGAGGCAGAGAACAGAACACTGATAGATATAATGTATACTATACGCTATCACAGTGAGAAGGAGAGAGGCAGAGAACAGTGACAGATATAATGTATACTATACACTATCACAGTGAGGAAGAGAGAGGCAGAGAACAGTGACAGATATAATGTATACTATACGCTATCACAGTGAGGAGGAGAGAGGCAGAGAACAATGACAGATATAATGTATACTATACGCTATCACAGTGAGGAGGAGAGAGGCAGAGAACAGTGATAGATATAATGTATACTATACACTATCACAGTGAGGAGGAGAGAGGAAGAGAACAGTGACAGATATAATATATACTATACACGATCACAGTGAGGAGGAGAGAGGCAGAGAACAGTGACATATATAATGTATACTATACACTATCACAGTGTGGAGGAGAGGGGCAGAGAACAGTGATAGATATAATATATACTATACACTATCACAGTGAGGAGGAGAGAGGCAGAGAACAGTGACAGATATAATGTATACTATACACTATCACAGTGAGGAGGAGGGAGGCAGAGAACAGTGACAGATATAATGTATACTATGCACTATCACAGTGAGGAGGAGAGAGGCAGAGATTAGTGACAGATATAATGTATACTATACACTATCACAGTGAGGAGGAGAGAGGTAGAGAACAATGACAGATATAATGTATACTATACACTATCACAGTTAGGAGGAGAGAGGCAGAGAACAGTGACAGATATAATGTATACTATTCCCGATCACAGTGAGGAGAGAGGCAGAGAACAGTGACAGATATAATGTATTCTATACACTATCACAGTGAGGAGGAGAGAGGCAGAGAACAGTGACAGATATAATGTATTCTGTACACTATCACAGTGAGGAGGAGAGAGGCAGAGAACAGTGACAGATATAATGTATACTATACTCTATCACAGTGAGGAGGAGAGAGGCAGAGAACAGTGACAGATATAATGTATACTATACACTATCACAGTGAGGAGGAGAGAGGCAGAGAACAGTGACAGATATACTGTATACTATACACTATCACAGTGAGGAGGAGAGAGGCAGAGAACAATGACAGATATAATGTATACTATTCCTGATCACAGTGATGAGGAGAGAGGCAGAGAACAGTGACAGATATAATGTATACTATACACTATCACAGTGAGGAGGAGAGGGGCAGAGAGTAGAGACAGATATAATGTATATGATATGCTATCACATTGAGGAGGAGAGAGTTAGAGAACAGTGACAGATATAATGTATACTATACACAATCTGAGTGAGGAGAAGAGAGTTAGAAAACAGCGACAGATATAATGTATCCTATACACAATCTGAGTGAGGAGAAGAGAGGCAGAAAATAGTGACAGATACAATGTATACTATACACTATCACAGTGAGGAGGAGAGAGGCAGAGAACAGTGACAGATATAATGTATACTATACACTATCACAGTGAGGAGGAGAGAGGCAGAGAACAGTGACAGATATAATGTATACTATACACTATCACAGTGAGGAGGAGAGAGGCAGAGAACAGTGACAGATATAATGTATACTATACACTATCACAGTGAGGAGGAGAGAGGCAGAGAACAGTGACAGATATAATGTATACTATACACTATCACAGTGAGGAGGAGAGAGGCAGAGAACAGTGACAGATATAATGTATACTGTACACTATCACAGTGAGGAGGAGAGAGGCAGAGAACAGTGACAGATATAATATATACTATACACTATCACAGTGAGGAGGAGAGAGGCAGAGATTAGTGACAGATATAATGTATACTATACACTATCACAGTGAGGAGGAGAGAGGTAGAGAACAATGACAGATATAATGTATACTATACACTATCACAGTGAGGAGGAGAGAGGCAGAGAACAGTGACAGATATAATGTATACTATACACTATCACAGTGAGGAGGAGAGAGGCAGAGAACAGAACACTGATAGATATAATGTATACTATACGCTATCACAGTGAGAAGGAGAGAGGCAGAGAACAGTGACAGATATAATGTATACTATACACTATCACAGTGAGGAAGAGAGAGGCAGAGAACAGTGACAGATATAATGTATACTATACGCTATCACAGTGAGGAGGAGAGAGGCAGAGAACAATGACAGATATAATGTATACTATACGCTATCACAGTGAGGAGGAGAGAGGCAGAGAACAGTGATAGATATAATGTATACTATACACTATCACAGTGAGGAGGAGAGAGGAAGAGAACAGTGACAGATATAATATATACTATACACGATCACAGTGAGGAGGAGAGAGGCAGAGAACAGTGACATATATAATGTATACTATACACTATCACAGTGTGGAGGAGAGGGGCAGAGAACAGTGATAGATATAATATATACTATACACTATCACAGTGAGGAGGAGAGAGGCAGAGAACAGTGACAGATATAATGTATACTATACACTATCACAGTGAGGAGGAGGGAGGCAGAGAACAGTGACAGATATAATGTATACTATGCACTATCACAGTGAGGAGGAGAGAGGCAGAGATTAGTGACAGATATAATGTATACT
This sequence comes from Rhinophrynus dorsalis, assembly GCA_037306005.1. NCBI lineage: Eukaryota > Metazoa > Chordata > Amphibia > Anura > Rhinophrynidae > Rhinophrynus > Rhinophrynus dorsalis. The sequence continues at coordinate 11,435,473 of CM074718.1, forward strand.
ATACACTATCACAGTGAGGAGGAGAGAGGTAGAGAACAATGACAGATATAATGTATACTATACACTATCACAGTTAGGAGGAGAGAGGCAGAGAACAGTGACAGATATAATGTATACTATTCCCGATCACAGTGAGGAGAGAGGCAGAGAACAGTGACAGATATAATGTATTCTATACACTATCACAGTGAGGAGGAGAGAGGCAGAGAACAGTGACAGATATAATGTATTCTGTACACTATCACAGTGAGGAGGAGAGAGGCAGAGAACAGTGACAGATATAATGTATACTATACTCTATCACAGTGAGGAGGAGAGAGGCAGAGAACAGTGACAGATATAATGTATACTATACACTATCACAGTGAGGAGGAGAGAGGCAGAGAACAGTGACAGATATACTGTATACTATACACTATCACAGTGAGGAGGAGAGAGGCAGAGAACAATGACAGATATAATGTATACTATTCCTGATCACAGTGATGAGGAGAGAGGCAGAGAACAGTGACAGATATAATGTATACTATACACTATCACAGTGAGGAGGAGAGGGGCAGAGAGTAGAGACAGATATAATGTATATGATATGCTATCACATTGAGGAGGAGAGAGTTAGAGAACAGTGACAGATATAATGTATACTATACACAATCTGAGTGAGGAGAAGAGAGTTAGAAAACAGCGACAGATATAATGTATCCTATACACAATCTGAGTGAGGAGAAGAGAGGCAGAAAATAGTGACAGATACAATGTATACTATACACTATCACAGTGAGGAGGAGAGAGGCAGAGAACAGTGACAGATATAATGTATACTATACACTATCACAGTGAGGAGGAGAGAGGCAGAGAACAGTGACAGATATAATGTATACTATACACTATCACAGTGAGGAGGAGAGAGGCAGAGAACAGTGACAGATATAATGTATACTATACACTATCACAGTGAGGAGGAGAGAGGCAGAGAACAGTGACAGATATAATGTATACTATACACTATCACAGTGAGGAGGAGAGAGGCAGAGAACAGTGACAGATATAATGTATACTATACACCATCACAGTGAGGAGGAGAGAGGCAGAGAACAGTGACAGATATAATGTATACTATACACTATTACAGTGAGGAGGAGAGATGCAGAGAACAGTGACATATATACTATGAAACAAATGACAGACCTGCTCTCCTCCAGTCTAATTGTGAATAGTGTGCCCTTGTTTATGAGGTAGATTGAAGAGAGGAATCTCATTGCCGCTGCATAGATACGGTTGAGGGTTAATCCTTCCACAGACCGAATATAGGAGCTGTGGATTGGAGGAATTTTAAATAACCGTCAACCTACCACATGCCTGTTTAAATTAAGACTCAATTAACATTGATTTTAAAGTTGAAGATAGAATCATTATGTTTTTATGTCTATGAGTAAGCGCTGGAGGAGCGTGAAACGCGTTAGACCATGACATTTGGTCACTTGTGTGAGCACGGAACATCGTTCTAGCCTCTGTTTCCTATAGCCGTCTTTGTATTTTTTTTTTAGCTGATTTTCATAATGAAGTTTTGTATTATTATACTGCCTGTTAACGTTTCTTGGACACAGAGTGCTGTCCTATCATTCATAATAGTTTTCCGGATTATGGATGTGGAGAGCCCGTGGGACAGAAGAACCTGGATACGCGCGACATACATATTGGTGAGTTCTCTATCTTTTATTATTTATGGTGATTAACGTGGGAGATTTGTTTTTGGCATTTGTAGCACCAATTCTTTGATTTCTGCCCTGTATTAGGCATGTATAATAACAGTGCTGATAAATTTGAGGCTTTAGTGCCTACATTCTTGGCCAAAAAAGAGGTATAAGCTTGCCAACCCCGCCCAAGGTAACTCAAGTATGGCAATTACCTACTCTAAGCACTTGAAGTCCCTATCTAGAAAAAAAAATAAAATTAAAAATGACCCCTGAAGAGATGTTATAGTAACACATAGGAGGGGGACCCTTTTATATACTTTCTTTTTACAGTAGATGCGTGGAGGTCCCCACGTATACATTAAAAAACTAGTAACAAACAATATTTAAAAAAGTGTAAAGGAACACTTGCGTTGTGTGCCTGCATTGAGTGGATACGCATACAAAAGAACTGAGATTGTGTCAGCCTTTATAGGTAACATGTAACCACCCCCGCAGGCCACATCTCTTCAGGGGTTAGTTTTTCTAGATAGGGACTTCAAGTATTTAGAGTAGGTACTTGCCATACTTGAGGTACCTTGGCGGGTTTGGCAAGCTTATACCTCTTTTTGGCCAAAAATGTAGGCACTAAAGCCTCAAATTTATCACCAGGTTATTATACATGCCTAACACAGGGCATGCTATTCACAATTAGACTGAAGGAGTACAGGTTTGTCTTTTTTTTGCACTTTGGGCTCTTGCCTAATGTTTGGGGGACTGGAGAACCCTCTCATTCCTTGCTGCACACTTCAGTAGCCCCAATTCTTTCAATGGACACTTCACAAAAAATATATAAAAAAATCAAAATGTAATAACTATATATATATAAAAGAAGACTTTGTGCCTGCCAAAACACACCCAGAGGAGGCAGATAGGAGGAGTTACTGCTCCCATTGGGTGATTCTTCAAATCATGCAGGGAGTTGGCCCGCCCCCACTATGCAGTCCACCCACCACTATCAAAGTCAGAAAAAAACAAAATGGATGCCACTTGCTCCTACACCACAGACAAACACACATGACCCACTCACACAGCACCAAGCACACACACATGCCCCACTCACACAGCACCAAACACACAAACATGCCCCACTCACACACACAGCACCAAACACACACACAGAGCACCAAACTCACACACACAAAGCCAGAAAGAAATATGGCTGACACACACACACACACACACACACACACACACACACACACACAGTCACTCACTCTGACTCCCAGTGGCCTCAGCAGGACCTGTAGTACAGACACTGAACAATAATGTTATCTAACAATAATGTTAGATATTATGTATTTCCAAATACCATCTGTAAAAAATATTTTTGTTTATTTCACTTCCCTACAATCCAATCCTTTATTGCATTCTAATACCTGTAGACTGTTCTATATACAACATTTGGTTTATTTTTTGTGCTGTTTGCAATGAGTGGCAAGTGCTAAAACAGTTAAAGGGATAGTAATACTTCCTTTTATCTTTATTTTATTTTGTAGGCATTAAAAAAACATGAAGAATGATATAAGTCTTATCTCTCAAACCTTTATGGTTTGAGAGATATTCACAAGCAAAGTTTCCCCCTCCCGCCCCTTTTACCTAGTGTAAGCCATCTCTTCTCAGATGTGGAATGCAGTCCATATACCAGACAGATAACAGCAGGGGACAATCTTCTTCCTATGAGAACAATGAAAGCCCTGACCCCCTTGACAAGTTTTTCAGGTTTTTCCCTTATCTTAAATGAAGATTGTCCCTCTCTGCAGTCTACCTGGGCACCTCCCGTCTGATCTGGCTGAACAGGGGGGGGATACTTTGCTTGTGAATATCTCTTAAACCATAAAGGTTTGAGAGATAAGACTTATATCGTTCTTCATGTTTTTTTAATGCCTACAAAATATAATGAAGTTAAAACAAAGTATTTCTATCCCTTTAACACATTGGGATCAGCACTCACCCTTTTAGCTTTCAGAAAGGCAGCACAGTCACTTCTGAAACACCTATTGAGATTTCTGTGATAACTGGAGCCACGGAGCCCTGGAAATGGCACCAATGGCTGCTCGCATAGAGCATATTGCAGATTAGATTTTAGGCCTCAGAAAACATAGAATTTTTACAGATGGAGCACAGGGTCTATAAACGTCTATAACCCCAGATAATGTTTCGGTGTTAGTGATCTTTTAACTATGCAGTGAATGTTATGGTAGCTATTTGCATTTTTTCCATGAGTTTCATTCCCGGATTGCCTGCGAGATCTGAGGAACCTTGGCATTCGACACCAATAAAAATCTCTAATGAAGAAAAAGAATATTTTATTCATTAGTTTCCCAAATGTTTACAACAGAGCAATACAAAGATCTCATTGATGAAATTCTTTTGACGCTAGTAGTGTTGGCTACTGTTACAGGGACTAAGGTGAAACCACACATAAGATTAAAGGGCATGCATAGAGGGCACTAATAGAAAGCATCTTGCTCTTGTCTGTGACAGCTGTAGTACTTCGTTTTAATCATCTAAATTGTCAAATGGACTTGGCATTGTTTAAACGTGGCACCATTTTAAGTCAATCTGGTTTGGGTTATGCAATATAATACCCTGTTGTTATACAATGTAGCCGGCTGTCTGTATTGTAATTCCTACGCTGTTTGTGGCCCCAGGAGAAATCCCCTCCTGCAGACATTAATGCAAGTTCTCTGCATGGAAGTCCAATTCATACCATAGTCAGGCAACTGACATTTATTGAAAGTACCTTGTGGATATTGCTGTGAGTAGAACAATCTACGAACAATCTATGACAATGGAGGATTTAGAATAATAACTCACATCAAAATTGTGTCTTTGGTTTTAATATTTTGAGTGCCATAGAGGTATCCAAAGCATATCGATGAAATGACAGAATTTATACTTTCCCTTTATGAAGGACAGTGGGAAAGAAGCTACAATGTTAAATTGTGAAAGATCAGAGGTGTAACTAGAAGCCACCGGGACCTGGTGCAAAAATTGCCATGGCCCCCCCCAACCACATTGGCCCCCTCATCCACATTGCCCCTTCCACAATGCCCCCTCCATCTCCACAATGCCCCTTCCACAATGCCCCCTCCATCTCCACATTGCCCCTTCCACAATGCCCCCTCCATCTCCACAATGCCCCTTCCACAATGCCCCCTCCATCTCCACATTGCCCCCTTCCACAATGCCCCCTTCATCTCCACACTGCCCCCTCCATCTCCACAATGTCCCTTCCACAATGCCCCCTCCATCTCCACATTGCCCCCTTCCACAATGCCCCCTCCATCTCCACAATGCCCCTTCCACAATGCCCCCTCCATCTCCACATTGCCCCTTCCACAATGCCCCCTCCATCTCCACAATGCCCCTTCCACAATGCCCCCTCCATCTCCACATTGCCCCTTCCACAATGCCCCCTCCATCTCCACATTGCCCCTTCCACAATGCCCCCTCCATCTCCACAATGCCCCTTCCACAATGCCCCCTCCATCTCCACATTGCCCCCTTCCACAATGCCCCCTCCATCTCCACAATGCCCCTTCCACAATGCCCCCTCCATCTCCACATTGCCCCTTCCACAATGCCCCCTCCATATCCACATTGCCCCTTCCACAATGCCCCCTCCATCTCCACAATGCCCCTTCCACAATGTCCCCTCCATCTTCACATTGCCCCCTTCCACAATGCCCCCCTTCATCTCCACACTGCCCCCTCCATCTCCACAATGTCCCTTCCACAATGCCCCCTCCATTTCCACAATGCCCCTTCCACAATGCCCCCTCCATCTCCACATTGCCCCTTCCACAATGCCCCCTCCATCTCCACAATGCCCCTTCCACAATGCCCCCTCCATCTCCACATTGCCCCCTTCCACAATGCCCCCCTTCATCTCCACACTGCCCCCTCCATCTCCACAATGTCCCTTCCACAATGCACCCTCCATCTCCACAATGCCCCTTCCACAATGCCCCCTCCATCTCCACAATGCCCCTTCCACAATGCCCCCTCCATCTCCACAATGCCCCTTCCACAATGCCCCCTTCATCTCCACAATGCCCCCCTTCATCTCCACATTGCCCCCCTTCATCTCCACAATGCCCCCATCTCCACAATGCCCCCATCTCCACAATGCCCCTTCATCTACACATTTCCCCTACCTCCAGTCCCTGGTGGTCTAGCGGAGTGTCTTTACAGATCTGTTCCTCCTTCAGCACAGATCTCTGCAACCGGAGCTCCCGGGCGCCGCTTTAGTAGTGCAGAGGTTGGGAGATGATGTCATCTCCCAGCGCTCTGTATTACTAGATGATGTCATCTCCCAGCGCTCTGTATTACTAGATGATGTCATCTCCCAGCGCTCTGTATTACTAGATGATGTCATCTCCCAGCGCTCTGTATTACTAGATGATGTCATCTCTCAGCACTCTGTATTACTAGATGATGTCATCTCCCAGCGCTCTGTATTACTAGATGATGTCATCTCCCAGCGCTCTGTATTACTAGATGATGTCATCTCTCAGCACTCTGTATTACTAGATGATGTCATCTCCCAGCGCTCTGTATTACTAGATGATGTCATCTCCCAGCGCTCTGTATTACTAGATGATGTCATCTCCCAGCGCTCTGTATTACTAGATGATGTCATCTCCCAGCGCTCTGTATTACTAGAGCGGCACGCCGAGTGGGAGATCAGCTGAGGACTGCTGCGGGCGAGGGGGTCGCAGGGGGTGGCCGGGCCCCTTGAGTGACGGGCCCGGTCGCAGGTGCGACCGCTGCAACCCCTATTGTTACACCACTGTGAAAGAGTAATTGATCAATCAAAATTTAAAGCCAGTTTTTTTCTTATTTAAACCAAAGTTATGATTCGCAGTCACACAAACATAAACATGGGAATTCACAGCAGAAGTTCTGGGAACATTCATTCAGTCCCCATTGTGGGATTTTTTTCATGACATCACATATTCAATAAAAATTTATATTATGAAAACAAGCACGAGGGGGTGCAAAAAAAATCACTGAAAAACTTTAACTGTGCATTTGTTCGCATGAATACGTCCCTTAATGCTGGCTTAATCATACGTTTGCTTTTTTATTTCCATTTTTTTATGTTCTTTGGCTCGATCAAACATATCAGGTGAACTTTGTGTAATGTATTGTTGAGCAGTGTCAGTGAGTGGGGAGGTAATGTAGGGATAAGACAGGAAGTCAGTACTAGGGGAGGTGGGTAATGCATTACTGAGCAGTGTCAGTGAGTGGGGGAGGTAATGTAGGGATAAGACAGGAAGTCAGTACTAGGGGAGGTGGGTAATGCATTACTGAGCAGTGTCAGTGAGTGGAGGAGGTAATGTAGGGATAAAACAGGAAGTCAGTACTAGGGGAGGTGGGTAATGCATTACTGAGCAGTGTCAGTGAGTGGAGGAGGTAATGTAGGGATAAAACAGGAAGTCAATGCTAGGGGAGATGGGTAATGCATTGCTGAGCAGTGTCAGTGAGTGGAGAGGTAATGTAGGGATAAGACAGGAAGTCAGTGCTAGGGGAGGTGGGTAATGTATTGCTGAGCAGTGTCAGTGAGTGGGGAGGTAATGTAGAGATAAGACAGGAAGTCAGTGCTAGGGGAGGTAGGTAATGTATTGCTGAGCAGTGTCAGTGAGTGGGGAGGTAATGTAGGGATAAGACAGGAAGTCAGTGCTAGGAGAGGTGGGTAATGTATTACTGAGCAGTGTCAGTGAGTGGGGAGGTAATGTAGGGATAAGACAGGAAGTCAGTGCTAGGGGAGGTGGGTAACGCATTGCTGAGAAGTGTCAGTGAGTATGGAGGTAATGTAGGGATAAGACAGGAAGTCAGTGATAGGGGAGGTGTGCAGTGCATTGCTGAGCAGTGTCAGTGAGTGGGGAGGTAATGTAGGGATAAGACAGGAAGTCAGTGCTAGGGGAGGTGGGTAATGCATTACTGAGCAGTGTCAGTGAGTGGGGGAGTTAATGTAGGGATTAGAGAGGAAGTCAGTGCTAGGGGAGGTGGTCAATGCATTGCTGAGCATTGTCAGTGAGTGGGGAGGTAATGTAGGGATAAGAGAGGAAGTCAGTGATAGTGGAGGAGGGTAATGCATTACTGAGCAGTGTCAGTGAGTGGGGGAGTTAATGTAGGGATTAGAGAGGAAGTCAGTGCTAGGGGAGGTGGTCAATGCATTGCTGAGCATTGTCAGTGAGTGGGGAGGTAATGTAGGGATAAGACAGGAAGTCAGTGCTAGGGGAGGTGGGTAATGCATTACTGAGCAGTGTCAGTGAGTGGGGAGGTAATGTAGGGATAAAACAGGAAGTCAGTGCTAGGGGAGGTGGGTAATGTATTGCTGAGCAGTGTCAGTGAGTGGGGAGGTAATGTAGGGATAAGACAGGAAATCAGTGCTAGGAGAGGTGGGTAATGCATTGCTGAGCAGTGTCAGTGAGTGGGGAGGTAATGTAGGGATAAGACAGGAAGTCAGTGATAGGGGAGGTGGGTAATGCATTGCTGAGCAGTGTCAGTGAGTGGGGGAGGTAATGTAGGGATAAGACAGGAAGTCAGTGCTAGGGGAGGTGGGTAATGCATTACTGAGCAGTGTCAGTGAGTGGGGGAGTTAATGTAGGGATTAGAGAGGAAGTCAGTGCTAGGGGAGGTGGTCAATGCATTGCTGAGCATTGTCAGTGAGTGGGGAGGTAATGTAGGGATAAGAGAGGAAGTCAGTGATAGTGGAGGAGGGTAATGCATTACTGAGCTCTGTCAGTGAGTGGGGGAGGTAATGTAGGGATAAGACAGGAAGTCAGTGCTAGGGGAGGTGGGTAATGCATTGCTGAGCAGTGTCAGTGAGTGGGGAGGTAAAGTAGGGATAAGACAGGAAGTCAATGCTAGGGGAGGTGGGTAATGCATTACTGAGCAGTGTCAGTGAGTGGGGGAGGTAATATAGGGATAAGACAGGAAGTCAGTGCTAGGGGAGGTGGTAATGCATTACTGAGCAGTGTCAGTGAGTGGGGGAGGTAATGTAGGGATAAGACAGGAAGTCAGTGCTAGGGGAGGTGGGTAATGCATTACTGAGTAGTGTCAGTGAGTGGAGGAGGTAATGTAGGGATAATACAGGAAGTCAGTGCTAGGAGAGGTGGGTAATGCATTACTGAGCAGTGTCAGTGAGTGGGGGAGGTAATGTAGGGATAAGACAGGAAGTCAGTGCTAGGGGAGGTGGGTAATGCATTACTGAGCAGTGTCAGTGAGTGGGGAGGTAATGTAGGGATAAAAAGGAAGTGCCTTCACAGTATACCTTAATTAGCATAATCTATACATCATGATAACTCAAACACTAGTTTTCTAAATAGAAAATGGCTAATACAACATGTAGGTTATTTTGGATGGCATTTCAAAATCAACAAAGATGTTTTTAGGTTATTGGGGTACTTTATGATCTTTCCAGCTTGATAAAGAGGCTCCATAGAATATCAGTGGAATTGGAGAGTTTATCTCACCTTTAACTCAACTTGATGCATCTTCCCCAAGGTGCCCTTACCTGGTTCTAAAAATGTATAAATATCACCTTTCTTTACACATGCAGGAAAACTGGGAGCAAAAGAAGTTTCCGTTTGTATATTTCCATTGCTGAGAGATAATTAATTTGAATATTATTACAGTTCAAACATGTTTGATTCTATGGGGAGATGCAATAAGCAGTAATGTAGAGGTGATAAAGCAGAGATGACTTTTCCATTGATATCACTTCTCCACTTCCTATATTATTCTATGGAGCCAATGCATTACAATTTATCAAGTGATAGAAATCTTAGTGCATTGGCTCCATAGAATAATATAGGAAGTGGAGAAGTGATATCACTGGAGAAGTTATCTCCACTTTATCACCTCTTTATCACTTCATACTTCATAGCCCTCCTTGGGGGAGATGCACTAAGGTGTGATAAAGAGGTGATAAAGTGGAGATAACTTCTCCAGTGATATCACTTCTCCACTGCCTGTGTTATTCACTGGAGCCTATCCTATATAATAATTCACTAAAACGTGTGTAACGCCGCAGTCATGCGCAGTAAAGATTGCCTGCGCCATGCAGCGCGCAGCTCTGTATCATCCGCGGAGCGGGCAGTCTGTACTGCGCATGACTGCCCCACGACCGTCTGGCAGTGGCACTGTGGCCCGTGTAACGGCCTCTTCAACTAGTGCACTAATATTTATACAAATTTGGAGATCTTGGTGCATAGACACTATAGCATAACATAGGAACTGGAGAAGCGATATCATTGGGGAACTTATCTCCACTTCATCACTGCATAGTACATAGCACTCCTTGGTGGGAGATTCCCTAAGCAGTGATAAAGTGGAGATAACTTCTCCAGTTTTATCACTTCTCCAGTTCCTATGTTATTCCATGGAGCCCATGCACTAAGATCCCCAAAGTTAAAGGGATAGTAATACTTTGTTTTATTTTATTTTGTAGGCATTAAAAAAACATGAAGAACGAAATGTCTTATCTCTCAAACCTTTATGGTTTGAGAGATATTCACAAGCAAAGTTTCCCCTCCCGTCCCTTTTACCTAGTGTAAGCCATCTCTTCTCAGATGTGGAATCCAGTCCATAGACCAGACAGATAACAGCAGGGGACAATCTTCTTCCTATGAGAACAATGAAAACCCTGCCCCCCTTGACAAGTTTTTCAGGTTTTTCCCTTATCTTAATTGAAGATTGTCCCTCTCTGCAGTCTACCTGGGCACCTCCCTTCTGATCTGGCTGAGCACTGTTACATCAGTAAAAGGGGCAGGAGGGGGATACTTTGTCATTGAATTACTCTTGAACTACAACTCTGACAGAATTCAAATAACACTCTCCAAAGTCCAAATACTATGATGATTAATTAGATCTGCTTTTATTATGAAGCATTACTATCCCTTTACAGATATCTTAATGCATAGGATCCATGGAATAACATAGGAACTGGAGAAGTGATACAACTGGAGAAGTCATCTCTACTTTATCACCACTTTGTGAATCTCTCTCCTTGTTGTTTTTTCTTTAAAAAAATTTATTGAAAACGACCACTAGATGCTGCTGTTTTATCAGTCCATATGGAGGATTTTAGATGATTGACTGTAAAGCGCTACAAATACTTAAACAGGGAGGAATTATCTTCAGATTTTAGAACCTAGAAGTGGGCAACATGAGGCTCTCCAGCTGCTTCCAGACTACATCTCCCATCATCCCCTTATCAGCCAATGGCTGTCCAACAGGAGGTCCCCACTGTTATAACTTTTGAATTAATTATCTACAGGCACTGAGAGTACCCTGGGACCGGCAGTCGGCTCTTCAGCAGAGCCAAAATACTGCAATCTAAAAATCAATAGTTCATTGCAACAGACTACATGCAACCTGCTCCAGTGAAGTATTTCTTTTTAGATTTCGGTGTTTTGGCTCTACTGAAGAGCCGCCTCGAGTCGCATGACTTGAATCTCCAGTCAGTTTTACAGCTGATATCAGTAAAAGGGGAAGGAGGGGAGAACTTTATCATCGTATATCTCTCAGACCATATGGGTTTAAGAGATCGGACTGGCATCAATTGATTAACTGAATATCTACAATATTACTTTTCATTAATACAAGACATTACTAACCCTTTAAAGGGACAGTAATGTAAGAAAATAAATGGAGCTCTGATTTCCCATGATAATTTTTTTAACATATACAGCGTTATATAAATGGTATTGGAGTTGTAGATCCGCCCCTTTTACCTCAGGTAAGCCACCTCCCCTCAGATGTGGAATCCGGTCCTGGGAGCGGACAGCGTGCAGCGAGGGACAATCTTCATCCTTGGCGAAGTAAGGCAGAATTTTCCTTATGCTCAGTGAAGATTGTCCCTCACTGTGCTCCACCCAGACTTGCATGAGAGGCAGCGTTACGTAAGTAAAAGGGGCTGGAGGGGGGAGCATTTATAATTGAATTGCTGTTGAACTGCAACTCCAGTACCATTGGTATACCACTCTATATGGTTAAAGGGATAGTAATGGATACATTTCACAAACTTTAGTATTGTAAATATAAAGTAAAGAAATCAATTGAAGACACTCCGATCTCTCAAACTTGTATAGTATGAGAGATATAAGGTTATAAACTTCCCCCTTCCCTCTCCTTTCATAGACATCAGTGCTCTACTTGACAGCAGCAGATTCCGGTCATTTGACCGGCCAGTGGCTCTTCAGCAGACCGAAATAGCAAGATTTACAAATAAATACTTCATTGGAACGGTCTACAAAGTGTGCCTGGTTTGTATACTTTGTAGACCGTTCCAATGAAGAATTTATTTGTAGATTGCGCTATTTCGGCTCTACTGAAGAGCCGAAGACTGGTCAAAGGAATCTGCTGCTGTCAGCTAGAGGGCAGACTTCTGTGAAACGGCCGGGAGGGGAGAAGTTTAGAACCTTATATTTCTCAAACTATACAAGTTTCATAGATTGGCGTTGATTTCTTTTTGACAATATTAAAGTTTGTGAAATATATCCATTACTATCCCTTTAAAGAGTATACTGTTAAATTGAAGCTCAGTTTATTTTCTTAAATTACTATCCCTTAAAAAGTCACTATTACTTACGCCCTTGTTGACTAGATGGGTGCGCAAAAAATTGTTCCACAATATGATGCACAACATTCTGGTTTTCAGTGGGTTAATGATTTTTTTTTATAAAGCGCCAATAAAGAGTTGCAAAACATAATTATTTTAAAAAAATCTGTCCCTTAACTCTTTATTGTTCTTAAAAAAAAAAATTTAAATCTCCTTAACACTTTGAGTGCTAGAGGGGTACGCAATGCATTGCTTTGCAATGAGTTGCGTACCCCTCTGGCACTCAAAGGGTTAATCTCTAATCCTCCCACAGGAATGACCATGTTGAGATTCCAGGCATTAAATCACCAATATAAGCTGCTTTGTAATGTAGTATTTACTTATCAGTGGTCCAGGGTTAATGTATTCAGTTTTTAAATTGACTCTAATGGTTTCCATATTTTCGGAGCCCCGGAGGTGCATATTGTGTCAATAAGAAGTTGAGTGATCGATTTTGCCTTTGTCTAGTACATATTTATCCTCTCACTCCTGCCGAGCTCAAGGGTAATCAGAGGTCATCTGGGGAGCCAGGCGACCATAATACATTCCATATTTACAAGCCTGCGGGTTTAAATGTCAGCAATATAAGAAAACTTTATACGTCAAGTGAACACAGACAACAGTGAAGCAATCAAACAGGGCTCCACAGCGCAATGGAGACCTCTCTAAATTTCAAAGATTTAAAAATCTCCTTTTATATCAGTGGGAACTTTGGGAATGTTTATATTCTGTGGTGCAATACAATTGCCCCAGAATTGGTCCCGTACCAAATCAGCTTCACTGTATACAAGTGTCAGAAATTATTAATGTAGAGCAGCGCTGGGCAATATGAGATTCTTTAGCTGTTTCTAGACTACAATTCCCATCATCCGTTGGCTGCCAAAGGATGATGGGAAGTGTAGTTCAACAACAGCCATGTTGCAGAGTTAAAGGGATAGTAATATTAATTTTAAGTTGACTTAATATTGTAGGCATTAAAAAAAGGTTACTATCGATGTAAGTCTTATCTCTCAAACCTTTATGGTTTGAGAGATATAACTTGCTAAAGTTACCTTTTCCTGCCTGTTTTACTCAAGTCTGCCATCTAGCTGACAGCTGCAGATTCCAGTCATTTGACCAGACAGAGGCTCTTCAGCAGAGCTGAAATCACGCTATTTAGAAATAAATACTTCATTGGAACAGTCTACAAAGTGTGATTGCAAGCCAGGCACACTTTGTAGACCGTTCAACATTAAGTATTTGTCTTTAGATATTGTTATATCGGCGCTGCTGAAGAGCCACATCTGGTAAAGCGACCAGAATCTGCTTCTGACATCTTTACAGCTCGTCAAGCAGAAAGGGGAGGGACCAGAGAACTTTATTTTCCTATATCTCTCAAATCATAACGGTTTGAGAGATACAAATAAGTGCAAGTTCTCTCTTTTAATTGTATCTACCATATAGTTAATACTTTTATTCTGACATTACAGTCCCTTTGACTTGTTGTGTTTCCGGTTGTTTCAACAAATACTAAATGTACAAAACAGTTTTGCTCATCCTGACTCATTAGTACTAGTAGTTTGTGGTACATACCAGTCCACTGAGCACTCACCTTATACTGAAAGGAATGTACAAATCTGCTAAAAAAGATTATCTGTGCTTACATGGTAGATAGATAGATAGATAGATAGATAGATAGATAGATAGATATGAGATAGATAGATATGAGATAGATAGATAGATAGATATGAGATAGATAGATAGATAGATAGATAGATAGATAGATAGATAAATATGCGATAGATAGATAGATAGATAGATAGATAGATAGATAGATAGATATGCGATAGATAGATAGATAGATAGATAGATAGATAGATAGATATGAATAAGATAGATAGATAGATAGATAGATAGATAGATAGATAGATATGAATAAGATAGATAGATAGATAGATAGATAGATAGATAGATAGATAGATAGATATGAGATAGATAGATAGATAGATAGATAGATAGATAGATAGATAGATATGATATAGATAGATAGATAGATAGATAGATAGATAGATAGATAGATATGAGATAGATAGATAGATAGATAGACAGACAGACAGGATGATAGATATATGTAGATAAGTTTAACACTTGAATGCCAGAGGGGTACTCAATGCATTGGTCACTCCTCTGGTGCTCGAATGGTTAAAAGGAGCTTTTTTCATCCTGGGAATTGTAATTTGTTTTGCGATGTGAGCCTGTTACTAGGGGCCGCGGTGCACTACAGGGAGTCAGTGTGGTGAAGGGAGAGAGGAGTGACAGTAAGGCAATGTAATGGTGTGGGGATGCCATTAGCCGTCTCACTGTAACCCTTTGAATAGCCAAGGGGTTCGCAGAGCATGTGTACTGGTGTGGCACTCCCAAGGTTAAAATGAGCTCTGTGCTTCTTTATTCTGTTGTGTAGAGGTGTCACTGCATAGCTTTGTACATTGTGCGCAGGACACACCACATAAAACGCTACTCTGTGAGCACTTGTAGGAGTGCCCCCCGTCCAGTGCTGCTTTGTGTTATGTGGGCAATATATGGGCAGGATATGGAACTGTATGGTGTCACAGTTGCCTCTGTTTGGAGGACACTTCCCCCGCTTCACGCTCCTCTGTCCTGCACCGCAAATGTTCAAAGACATCAAAGAATTCAACAATTACGGGTTTTCTTTACCCCATGAGTGCTAGGGGGAAACGTAATGCATTGCTTTACGTAAGCTCTGTGGCACTCAGTGGGTTAACGGTGTACCTGCTGGCTGCCTCTCCTGTGACTTGGGAGCCAAATGCTATGGCCTTCCTTAACCTTTCAATTGCCAGGAAGTTCTCCCCAGTGCTCCAGGTTCCCTTTGGTGGCAGTACTACAGGTCTGGATAATGCAACTGCGAGTCAAAGTGCGTGTGTGTCAGCCATGTTTTTTTTTTTTTTTTTGAGGAAGGGCCTTTTGCTCCTGCCGACTCCTGTGAAAATCATGCCCCCCCTGTATCTAAAGGACTGGCAGTATAGAGAAGATGTGAATATTTATTTATTTATTTATAAAATGTTTTACCAGGAAGAATACATTGAGATTCCTCTCGTTTTCAAGTATGTCCTGGATATCCCTTCCTTACTGCCACTCCTGGGTGTGTGTGTGTCTCCTGAGGAGACATACATTATGTAATGAGACTTTCTATTTAATGTGTGTGTATGTATATATATTATATATATATATATATATATATATATATATATATATATATATATATATATATATATATATAAAATATATATATAATACATATATATATATATATATATATATATATATATATATATATATATATGAGAGAGAGAGAGAGTGTTCCAGTCAATTAGGTGGACTGAAATTTGCCTCACGGGATGCCCATGTATTAAAGCCTATGATATCTTCAGTGAAACAAAGTGGCACTTTGGTGTGCACGAGTGCTAGATCTGGATCCACCACTTTTTTCCAAAAATGTTAAAGTTGCATATCCATATAGATTGTTATACACAATATGCTCATTGTCACTGTAAGACCTAAGAATAAGTTTTATACATTATACTCTTCATTACGCCCACAAGAAAGGACCTATAAAATGTGAGGGGTGCCATGAAAATTTTAGATACCATATTAGGGGTGCCTTTACCCTTTACGTTCCAGAAGGGTACACAACGCATTGCAAAGCAATTTGTTGCATACCCCTCTGACACGGGATAAGAAAAAAAATTATTGAGAATGACTCTTTTAGTGCATTAACCAGAGCGCATCCTTCACTATCATTAAGACTTAAAGGGATAGTAATGTTTCAAAACATTTTTATTTGAAACATTACTATCCCTTTAACACCTTTTTACCGTCGCTAAATTTAGAAATGTAAATAATTGCTACTAGCTCTGTAAAATATTTATTTTACCTGCAAAGTGTATCTAAGGTTGGAAAAGGAGGGCACATTGAAGAAGCTGTCACCTTTGTGAAAGGCTGAAACTCCAGACCTTAAGCCACACCTCCTACGCAGAATAATGCAAAAACAGGAACAAAACAAAGCGGTGCCTATAGTGTTATACCAGACGGATAGGTACACTATAAATAAGCATGCAATGTATCAACTCACACTGAGGAAATGTTGATAATCAGGCATATACCTGTCACCAACCAATAATGCATGCATCATACATTACCTGTCCCTGCTTAGGTGTAAGTTGTCCACTTCTTAACCCCTTAAGGACCAGCAGTCCCAGGGTGTGTGGTCCTCTAAGGACCAGATAGGGAAGTTCGACGTGTCGCCCCAAGTGACTGATCACGTGTGCCGGCACGCCGAAAGAGGGACTGAAAGAGTTCGCTTCGGTCTTGGAGAGATCAACTTCAGTTCCCGGTATTACTAACCGCGCTCCTGCAAGAGCGCTGTGAAGAAAAGTACGTGACGTGCCAGGACCGTCACTGGTCCTTAAGTGCCGGACCAGTGTGACGGTCCGGGTACGTCAATGATCCTTAAGGGGTTAAAGTCCTCCAAAGGATGAATTCGGTCCTAAGATCTTCATATGTAAAAAATAAAAATACTGAGAAAAAACAATAAAGTGAAAGTAGTCATTCTTCTATGTATAAAAATATACAATTTATTAAAACAAGGCTCTACAGGTCCGTGTTTCTCAAGACTCCGTCTGCTTTATCAACCTTAGAGGCCTATTAAACAGATAAAAACAATCCGTCATAATGTTGCATCAGTGACAACTTCCAGCAGTCTGATACATGAGGGCATATCTGCACAGCGGTTAATTACATCAATGATTTGTATCTCAATCTTTTGTTTCTCTAAGACAAAAAAATGGCTGCCTACACAATTAGCTATACAGCAGCAGGTGAGTGATAAAGATTTGGATGTTACTTGATTCCCTGTAAAAAAAAATGTAGATCCTGGCGTAGTCTAATGAACAAGTAAATGTAACTCTTAAAGGCAAGGATTCTCCAAACGCATCATGTAGCATGTCCTGGAAAATGGAATAAACCTGATTTTCTTAGGACCTTCCTAGAACTTGTCCAGGGCTGGAAAAAAAATTCACTTATCTTAAAGGAACAGGAAACTTTTTTTATGAAAAAATATATATTGTAGGGATTTTCCTATTGAGTAAAATAAGAGTACTCCTACTGCCGAGAGATTTATTATTTATTACAGTTTAAACCCATGTTTTTTTACATTTGCAGTGCCCTCTAGTGGTCAAATTCTAATTAGATTTCCTGTTAGATTCTAATGGAGAGGAAAGTCAGAAAAGTCAGAGACAAACAGTTCTCCATAGAATGTGATATAAACTGCTGAGTCACTTCCTGTCAGTTAGAACTACCAGGAAGTAAACACACAGTAAATTCACTTCCTGTCAGAACTATCAGGAAGCAATCACAGTAAATTCACTTCCTGTCAGTTAGAACTATCAGGAAGTAAACACAGTAAATTCACTTCCTGTCAGTTAGAACTATCAGGAAGTAATCACGCAGTAAATTCACTTCCTGATTATTTAAACTGCTATAAATTTTGAATAAAACATCTGACAGCGATGGGTGTGACCTTGTTTTATTCAGCAGGAAATGCTCTGTAAAATATGTGTTTTCATAAAAAAAGTTTACTTACTGCTCCTTTAAGTGGTTGAAGAAAAGTCTTATTAGCCCATCCAATATTAAAAAAAAAACAATGCTAAAGCCAACACTTACTGAATTATATCAAGAAAATCCTAAGGGCCCCTATGAATTTTAATCTCACACCATTATTTTTGTTTTCTGTCTTTTTTTAGTGCAAAAACATTTACAAGAGGGCAGACTACAAGGGCGCTCAACAGACTTAACAAGGCTTCAGAGACCAGTCAATGTGTACTCTTAAAAGTTTCTTCCTTTATTATCAGCTTAAAAAAATCACAAATAGTAACAAGGAGGTAACACAGATATAATAACAATCCGCCTAACGCGTTTTGTGAACGGGACTTCACTTAATCGTAGACTACAGTATCATGCACATGTCAGGCAATACCAGATAAAATATGTATTCAAAATAAATAAACCAACATAAGAATTGTAGAAATAGCACATTATAAAAGAGGGGAGAGAAAAGGGAGGGATGGAGTGGGAAATAGTCCCACCAAAGACGCCACATTGAGGTTCTAGATGTCAAGTACATCATTTTGTTCTTTTACTTGGATTGGAAAATAAATCATTCAATCTTTTTCTGTTGCATTTGGAAGAAAATGGTGGGTACAATGTTCTGAGCATAGAAGAAACCACACCTAAACACTGAAATCCCTTTAAATGCTGCAGACTTTTGTTTTTCCTTGAAAAACAAAGCATCTTTATTGTACAATATACCATAAAAAATCTATCAGTATACTGATCATAAGTAAGTGCTGCTGGCAGGAAACGAGTTGATTACATCCAATGGCAAGCTAAAAACATTCTTGCACCCATGTTCTGCTTTTCCCCAGACACAAACATTATACCGGCCACAGAAAAATGCAAAAAAACCCCTCTAAGCGTAATCAGTATAGATAGACAATATCCACAATCCCATTCACTTCCCCCTCCAAATTGGTACTCACTTATTCCAGAGGCTATTGCCGCCTCTAGATCACAGGCTTGCATTAGATCTGACCTCCAGTATCGGTCTATCCTCGTGGGCACTTCTCTCCATCCTGTTTGCATCCGGCTCTTACCTCTTCCTCATATCCTTGTCAATACTACCTCAGTAATTGATAAATATACTATCGAGGGGGTACTAGGTAGTATTAACAAGGATACAAGGAAGAGGTAAGAGCCGGACGCAAACAGGACGGAGAGAAGTGCCCACGAGGATAGACCAATACTGGAGGTCCGTTCTAGTGCAAGCCTGTGATCTAGAGAAGGCAATAGCCTCTGGAATAAGTGAGTACCCATTTGGAGGGGGGAAGTGAATGGGACTGTGAATATTGTCTATCTATACGGATCACGCTTAGAGGGATTTCTTGCGCTGTCCCTGTGTTTCAGTTTTTTTGCATTTTTCCGTGGTGTATACACCTGAGTGGAGGGAGTTTCAGACAGCACATGGGACTTGGAAGCAGATCTACCAATAAGATTATTTAACGGAATACCGATCCAGAAGAAAAACGAACAAGACTCCCAATATACCCACCGCGTTAAGATTATTTATTATTTATAAACATTTTGTTCAACTTTCTGCCGTATTGTTCTATATTTTGAGCATGTCATGTCAGTGTTTCCTTACCGGGTGGCAGCTGCTCATCTGCACGCGCATCGTCATCCTCGTCCACTTCCGGGTAGCGGACGATGACATCATCGGACGGCGCGAGGCCTATAAAAGACCTCGGCAGCTGGGCTTCGGTGCTCAGTTATGGAGCTCTCTCCCTGGGGTCTAGCCGCATCGCGTCTCTCTCCTCAGCCTAGTCTGCCTCGTGTAGCCTCTCCTTAGTACCTCCGTCTGCCCTTGTTTTTTTCCTTACCCTGCCAGTCTTTTTGTTTGTGTCCCTGCTTCTCCAGCTCTCCTCTTCTTTTTAGGCTGGTTATATTCTTCTTATTTAATATTATATCCTAGCACCCTGCCAACCTCTGTGCTCTTCATTTGCGCAGAGTAGTTTCCAGGGTGCTTACACTCTCTCTCTTTCTCCTACAGGGTGACAGAGCAACAGATGGATACTATTTATCTGTAGGACAAACAACGAACTCTGTGAGGGACAGGATATTTTGAGCACTTGAATATTGATTAGGTGTATATGCAGTTGTATATTTTTTATGGTATATTGTGCAATAAAGATGATTTTTTTTTTAAGGGTCTCAGTGTTTAGATGCACTTTTGTTCTATGTATTAATATGTAATATTGGCCAATAGAGAGACTTTAAAGCTGTTTAAATGATACCCTGTGACTGATATAGCAGACATTTTCATAGAGGTATATGCAACTATTTTTGCATACCAAATGGACACTGGACAATGATCCATCTGATAGGTTGGGTTTGGGCAGCTGAATCCTTCTATATTGAACTGCTAAAATAGTCTGTGGTCATCAGTCCCCCAAAAGGTTGAGAACAGATAACTAAATCCATGCTGAAGAGAAAAGGGTGAGGGGCGAGAAGGGTGGAAGGAGTGTTAATATGAGTGAGGTGAAGAGGTAAGGACAGTTACATTTCTTATGCATTATAAATCATCAAAGGGCGTTGAGGTGAACCATCATTCAGAACTTCAAGAAGACACCATGCCAGGGTCTCACAAAGAGCTACCCTAAGACAAGTTAGTAAGAATCTCTCCCTTGGCCCATATGATAAATAACAAATGAGTATTAAAGTACATTAAGGGAAGAAATTAGGGGAGCGATAGGGATTAGTGATGAGCGAGCGTGCTCGGCCGATGCTCGGATCGGCTCGAGCATCGCTCTGCTCGGCACATGGCGGTACTCGTCGAGTACCGCCATGTGCTCGCCCGACATGTTCGGGTGGCGGGGATCTGTGCCGGAAGAGGCACAGATCCGAAGAAGCTCCGCTGGACCACCAGGGACTGGAGGTACGGGGGCATGAAGGGGGCATTGCGGAGATGAAGGGGGACATTGTGGAAGAGGGGCATAGACTCTATGCCCCTCTTCCACAATGTCCCCCTTCATCTCCGCTATGCCCGTCTTCCACAATGTGCCCCTTCATCTCCGCTATGCCCCTCTTCCACAATGTGCCCCTTCATCTCCGCTATGCCCCTCTATGGCATAGAGGAGATGAAGGGGTACATTGTGGAAGAGGGGCATAGCGGAGATGAAGGGGCACATTGTGGAAGAGGGGCATAGCGGAGATGAAGGGGCACATTGTGGAAGAGGGGCATAGCGGAGATGAAGGGGCACATTGTGGAAGACGGGCATAGCGGAGCTGAAGGGAGACATTGCGGAGCTGAAGGGGGCATTCGGAGATGAAGGGGGCATAGCGGAGATGAAGGGGGCATTGACCAGGCACCCTCCCCTCATCAGAGCAGGGGGTGCCTGGTGTCGCCCCATTCATTCCAATGGGGCTCGGGTGCTCGGCCGAGCACTCGAGCCTCAGGGGGTGCTCGGTCAGAGCACCCGAGCACCCGAGCATCGGGGTGCTCGCTCAACACTAATAGGGATGCAGGGGGGATGGTCTAATACTACATCAGTAGGACCTGATGATTAGATTGCTATGTTTGAAAAAAGGCAAAGTTTGATAACTACTCTTTTTTGGATAAAATTGGGAACAAAATGTTGTCTTTTGTCCTTTGGGCCTAATTTTAGGTGCAGCACATAGGGCCATATGTACAAAGAAGTAGCCAAATAGCTTTTGTCGTTTGTAATGATTTTTCAAAGTACAGTGTCGTTGGGATCATTAATATCTTCAGAAAATGTCGGTTGTGATCAGAAATATGTTGTTTGTCCTGAAATTGTCGTGAGGAATGACAAAAAATGTCTTAAAGGGATAGTAATACTTAAAATGTAAAAAAAAATATGTTGTAGGGTTTATCCCCCTGAGTAAAACAAGAGTACTCCCACTGCTGAAAGGTCTTTCATTCAAAAGTTATTCATTTTCAAAGTTGAATTTTTTAGGTGCAATATCACAGTGGCCTGAAATTGTACAGTGGCGCTGTTGCTACACCATCCTATGGAGATTTATGGTCAATTGACCAGAGCTGTCCATAGGATCGTGTAGCAACAGCGCCACTGTACAATTTCAGGCCACTGTGATATTGCACCTAAAAAATTCAACTTTGAAAATTAATAACTTTTGAATGAAACACCTTTCAGCAGTGGGAGTACTCTTGTTTTACTCAGGGGGATAAACCCTACAACATATTTTTTTTTACATTTTAAGTATTACTATCCCTTTAACTTACCAATACTCTACTTCTTATGTTGTCCGTCACAATCATTACAGCACATTGTAAAAAATAGGGCATAACTCGAATGCTAACGTCTTTAACCAATTTGATCGAGAACATAGTTGCAGAACTATTCATATTCTTGCTAATTGTAGGTAGTTGAATTTTTCATAACGGTTTCCTCATCACAGACGCCTAATTAGTATGTAAGTCCGACATATCCTATATTAAGATTGTTAATTGTACTAGAACCTCATATACATGTATCTATTGTCAATGCTCCTTTACAATGTATTTCTCTTCTTATTCTTCATTTACTTGAATGTAATTGTATAAACGCAATAAAACTTTACAAAAAAAAAAAAATGTCTTAACTAATGACATAACATGTCTTATCTAACGACAAAACATGTCTTAACTAGCGACAAAACATGTCTTATCCAACAACAAAACATGTCTTATCTAATGACAAAACATCTTAACTAACGACTAAAATTCTCACATTCAGAACTTCACATTCCCTCCACTTTTTTCTTAACGTACAAATTTTGTCTTTTGCAAGACATTTTTTTGTCGTTATTTACGACAAATTTTCTTTTCCTCTATACGACACTGGAGAATAGTTTAGCCACGCCCTTGCCCCGCCCCTTTGCCCGGCAATTCTGGAGTTGTGTCGTACACAATGGACATTACTAGTTTTTTGTTGTATACTCTATAGAAAATATGTCGTTCATGCATACAATTACTTATTTTTGTCTTTCATACGACAATTTTTTGTCATTATCCCGTTGAACATACTGCTCATAATGGTTAAATAGTTGTAAAATATATTCTTTAGCCATGTCAAGTCTGGGAACATGTTCTGTGAGTATATTGAGAGCTTGTGGGGAGCTTTGAGTGGTACTCACAATACCCTATACCAGGTCTCAAAATTTCCACTCGCCACTAGCCAATGGCGAGTGAAAATTTAGCTCTGGCGAGTAGAAATTCAGCCCTGGTGGGTATGTTATGGCTTGCAGTGGTGAGTAACTTTTCAGGTGTGGCTAGTAGCAAAGGACTTCAACTTTTAAGCCCTGCCCTATACATGATATAACAGACCACCACATTACATGGATTACCGTAACATCTCTGGTATAATACGCACCTGTGTATAATACGCAGGTGAACATTATACCCAAGATTATAGGGGAAAACAAGAGTGTCTATGTATAATACACTCCCTTGTTTTCCCCTATAACACACAAAAAAATTCCATTGCCACACTGATTCCCTCCCTGCTTACCCATATCCTCCTTTGCCCCTCTGTAGTCCAATTTCGGCAGTCTGACAGGGTCCCAGCGGGTGGCATGCTTGAATCTGCCGCCTGCTTCCAGCATTGCCCTGTCAGGACCTCTTCTGCCTCTCCAATGGTAATGTCTTGAGACGACAGTAAGGTCCTCGCAGGGCAATACCATAGATCCAATGTGCATAGCTGTTGAAATTGGACTACAGAGGGGCAGAGGAGGACATGGGTATGTGGGAAGGGAGGGAAGCAGTGTGGCAACTGAATTTTTTTATTATTATTATTATTATTATTTTTCCTCATGTATAATACCCCCCCACCCACTTTTCATAGGGTGAAGAATGTCAAAATTGTGCTTATAATACATAAGGTTTTATGGTATACTAGTTGAACAGCCCGTTACACGGGCCACAGTGCCACTACAACCCGGTCGTGGGGCAGTCACGCGCAGTAGAGACTGCCCGCGCCACGGCTGATACAGAGCTGGACGCTCCTTCCGAGCGCCCAGCTCTGTAACAGCCGCGGCGCAGGCAGTCTCTAATGCGCATGACTGCAGCATGCGCAGCAGTGCCTACTGCGCATGTCGCTGCGTTACACACGATTTAGCAAATTATTATATATAGGATAGGATGGTATGATTTTTCATTGAATTCCATCTGTGAACATTACTCAGCCATTCAAGTTACCATATTTGAGTTGCTGAATTTCTTTCATAGTTGTGAACACCTTCTGGAATTCACTGCTGTAGGTTTGATTTCCTAGCGCTGCACTCAGTTAACCATGTTCATATATACAATATTTGATCCTGTCGCTATCACATTACCCCATCTCAAAATGGTTTGCTCTTATTACACAACCAACAAAATAGAGAAATATCAGCTCTCAAATGATTCTACTTTGGACATTTATTTGTTTCTCCTGAGATATTCCTGTAAGGAATGTTAAAGGCAAGATAAGCCATGGTATTTATTTTAATGTTTCTGTTGGTACCAAGTGTTTTATTCTATTGATGCCAACAGTAATAGTATCAGATTCAATGTGAGTTTTTGACAACTTGGAACACTTAAATGTGCAAGACCAGATGAGTAGTCTTTTGATCTAATAAAAATACTACAATAAGCTGATATCCTTTAGTGGCATTATTATATTTGGAGGAAGTTTGTTTTTCAATTATAAAATCCTCTGTGTGTTTGGCGTTCGTCAAAGTTTCTAATGTAAGTGGATATTGTAATTTATGGGTAGTGGAATATTAAATTTTGTTTGAATTTCTTGAAAAGACAGAGGGTTGTGGATGTTTACCTATGTTTAGTAGCTGTGAAAAAGCAGTTAAAGGGATAGTAATACTTCGTTTTATCTTTATTTTATTTTGTAGGCATTAAATAAACATGAAGAATGATATAGGTTTTATCTCTCAAACCTTTATGGTTTGAGAGATATTCACAAGCAAAGTTTCCCCTCCCACCCCTTTTACCTAGTGTAAGCCATCTCTTCTCAGATGTGGAATCCAGTCCATAGACCAGACAGATAACAGCAGGGGACAATCTTCTTCCTATGAGAACAATGAAAGCCCTGCCCCCCTTGACAAGTTTTTCAGGTTTTTCCCTTATCTTAATTGAAGATTGTCCCTCTCTGCAGTCTACCTGGGCACCTCCCTTCTGATCTGGCTGAGCAGTGTTACATCAGTAAAAGGGGCGGGAGGGGGATACTTTGTCATTGAATTACTCTTGAACTGCAACTCTGACAGTATTGAAATAACACTCTCCAAAGTCCAAATACTATGATGATTAATTAGAGCTGTTTTTATTATGAAACATTACTATTCCTTTAAGTCTGTAAATTGCAGTTTGTAGAGCAGGGCCCCCTCTCACATTGTTTAACTCTGTAAAGTACTTGTACAAGTCTGTATTGTCTAACCCCTTAACTTGTAAAGTGCTATGTATACCTGTGGTGCTATAGAAATAGACATATTCATTCCTTGTTTGTATATAGTTTAAAAAATGTCGTCAAGGCATCAGTGAGATGAAATCTTGATCTAGTTTTCAGTTTTCAGATGAGAGTCCTTAGAGATAAATACCTCCAACTGCAACAATCTCAAGAGGGAGCTCGCAGAGCATTAGAAGAGGGGATAAGAACACTAGGTGATAGAACCAGTGTGAGCAGCGGAAGTTTGACAAAAGTGGGGGAAGTGACAATACTGTTGCCAGGCACTGTGCCAGTAGTAACTCTCCGTCTGGAATTCAGAATCTGTGGACAGATTGGAGAAGGGGGACAGAAAGATAAACTGTCCTACACAAGCCTGACCCATCACATTGAAGCAGGAATCTGGAAGGGACATTCTGAAGTGGAGATTATTGAGGCAAAGATACAGGCAGTCAGTCCTGGACTTCATCTCAAAGATATGTTGGAGATTAAGAGTGGACTTACTCTCAACGCTTTGAAAACTATCCTGAAGGGACACTATAAGGAAGATAGCTCCTCTGATCTGTTCCATAAGCTGATGAATATCTCTCAAGAACTCAGTGAGTCAGCTCAGAACTTCTTATACAGAGCAATGGAGTTGAAAGAAAAACTAAGGTGGAAGTCAAGTGACAAAGAAACTGAAGACCAGTACAGTACCGACCTTATTCAATGGAAGTTTCTTCGTTCTATTGAAACTGGACTCCTGAGTGATGCCATAATATTTCAGGTAAAACCTTACCTTAATGATATCATTGTCACAGATAAAGTACTGATTGAAAGAGTGAATGAAGCAGCTAACCTAGAGGTGAAAAAACAACAGAAGTTAAAGAAAACTGCTTATGAAAAAGGTCCATGACTAAATGAACTCCACACAGAAATACACTCCCATGACAGCAAATCCTTGTCTAGAGCATCAACAGAGCCAAAAGAGATATGCACAGCAGAAAGGGGTGAAACAGCTAGAGACTTAAAGAAAACGCCAGCAAATCTTAAAGAATCTAGTCCAGATCCCGATAAGCTAATTGAAGATCTCAAGGCAAATGTGTTGGAAATGAAGAAAATGTTCCTAACAGCCACTGAGACCAGCAGCCAACCATGATCAAGACAGTGTCCAATGATCCGGACACAAGCAAGACAGAGAGGTTGTAGGGAATGCCGGGAGGACAATGCAGGAGCCACATTTACTCACTGTTTCTGCTGTGGTCAAACAGGACACTTGTCACGGGGGATGAAAAGAAAAGACACAGCCGCCGGAAAACTTGAACAGGCTGCTGAGACGCGGCCCCCAGTAGCTCTTTACCATGTATCTCACCGACACCAGCACCCACCAGTCAGAACTCCGAAACAGCGAAGACACCTCCTCCTCTTTTATCTCCACCTAGCCTCTTGTTGCTTTTCTGGAGAGTCAGGGACAGCCAAAGCGGTGCTTGATTTCTGTGGTGGGTGTTTGGCTTTAACATGTTTGGAGTAAATGTCATGGTGTCTGTGCTTCATGTGTGATATGAGGGCGCTTGTGCCAAGGTGTGTTCCCTCCTTTCCTCTTTTCACTGACTTGTCACAAATTTTGCACTGTACCATTGTTGATGATGACTGCACTGTGCCTGCCGGAAGAGAATAATAGTCCCACACCCATGACTTCTGGGGGGAGGGATAGGGAACAGGTGGAGAAGAATGGCCTCTCTCTTCTTGTCCTCCACATTCCCCTTAATTTTCTGTGGCAGCGGATGATGTTGCTGCTGTTGCTGCTACTGCCTCAGACTCAGCACTGCAACTAGGATCAGGAGTATTGCTACTGCTGGCAAGTGAAACCTGTCCTAGTCCCGCATCGCTTGTTGACCCCATTCCTACTGTGTCCACGGTGGTCTGTGACACACTAACCTGCTCTTTAGCATCCTGCTGCCCTTGCATCTCAGCATCAGAAGGAATTAGAGCAGTTACAAATTCCTCTGATTTCAAGATGTCCTTGCTAGTGTTGGTGGTGATGCCGATCCTCATCCCTGTCTCCCTTTACTTCTCTGGGGAATGAAGGGGAATGTGGAGGACAAGAAGAAAGAGACCATTCTTCTCCACTTTTCCCCTTCCCTCGGAAGTCATCATGGGTGTGGGACTGTTTTTCTCTTGGGGCAGGCACAGTACAGTCATCAGCAACGGCACTGTGCACAATTTGTGACAAGTCAGTGAAAAGAGGAAAGGAGGGAACACATCTTAGCACAAGCATCCTGATATTACACATGAAACACAGACACCATGGCATTTAATCCAAACATGTTAAAGACAAACACCAACCACAGAAATCAAGCACCGCTTTTGCTGTCCCTGACTCTCCAGAAAAGCAACAAAAGGCAAGGCAGAGATCAAAGAGGAGGAGGAATAGAACAACCCAGGCAGAGACTGGAAGTTCCAGGACGAGTGAAACAACTAGCTCGCCATCACCTTCTAGGGTAACTACATCTTCTTCCAATCCTCCTCATTCATTACCTCCCCCACCAAATGATAGCCACTCTGTTGATATTAGGATGTGGCAGTTCATCTCTACCCATTGCACACTGTGTAGTGCACTGACCACACATACCAGTATGGTGGAGGAGAATCGCAATCAGTGCATCAAGCCGCATCTGAAGAGATTCCATCCTGCAGGACATGGTGGCAGGGAGGGTTCATCATTACTATTAAACTGTCAGCAAGTTGTCATGTGTCCTTAGCGGGTCTGGAAAAGGGGTACAGTGACAGCAGCAGTGCTTGGTTTTGGGTGTCATGGTGTTTGGACACAGTTGTGCCCCCAGATGTTATTTACAACACACACACACACACTTTGCACATTGCAGGTGCTGATGAGAGCCACAGTTCCTGCTCTCAAGGGAAAAAAATATATTCTAATAACAACACACCCATGATGATTTTGGAGGAGGGGCATGTGGAGAAGATTTAAAGGCCGACTTATTCTTTTCTCCACATAGACTGGGGGCTATTTATTCTTCTGCTACTGCCTCAGGAGCATCACTGGAGCCAGTCGTGGCAAGTGGAACCTTCATCATCCATCTTCCATGTTACTGCTATTGTTGATCCCATTCCCTTTCAGCTGCCTAATCATCCTGCTGCTTAAACAACCCAGCAGCAGCAGTACGTACAACAGTTGCAACTCAGGACTCAGGAGGACATTTGACAGTGGACACTGGCCAACATGACCTGCTGGCATTAGGCCAGTAGGGCATTTTTATTTTTTTCTCAGGGTTTGTGTTTTGAAAAAATAAATAAATAAAAGAAAAAAAAAACTAATCCTACAAAAAAATAACATTTTTGGGGGGGTTATTTCTAACAAGCCTAAGTCCTAAAAATCAATGTTTCCTTAGGGCTTGTGCCAAACTAGCTTAAGTCCTACAAATCAAATGTTTCTTCAGGGTTTGGGCCTCTAATAAGTCTAAGTCCTACAAAGGCCTCTAACAACAAATCAAACAAATCATCCTCTACAAAATACTCTATCAAGTATCAGTCCACCCCAGTGGCAGCTTATGTCAGGGGGTTCCTGTCTCTGTCACTTTAGATACAAATGTCTTATTGTATTTTATTGATTTTTTATTAACTGTCCCCCCAATAGCAGTCAAGAACCCCCCAAAACAAATTCCCTGTTCAAATGATTCATTCATCCACCAACACAGGCACCCTCCTCAGACCCCTTTATACCATGTCTTATAGTTTTTATTTTCTTTTATTTTATTTAGGATTTATTTTTTATTTAGTGCTCCCCAATCCCAGTAAACAACCCCCTAAAACCATTCCCTGCTCAGCTGATTCTTTCCCCACACCCCACCAACACAGGCACCTCATGCCCCTTTTATACTGTGCCTTTGGGAAATAAAATATTATTTGTAATGTGTTGTGTATAACCTCTATGTTCCCATTGTTTTCAATGGGTGAAAAAAGCAGAAAAGGGCAGAAAATCGGAACTTTTCGCAGGAAATTTTTCACCGATTTCAGTTTGAGGTGGAAAGTTTTGCCCATCCCTAGTCACAAGTAATATGAGGATATTGTTGATTACCCCGTCCTTCACTCCTAAGACTAACAAGTTGTTGGACCTTAGTAGCAGTAGTACTAGCACTGGCGGGACTGCTTGGGAATGGCAAGTGTGATTTAGGGTCCCCTGCTGGCACACTTGGCATTGTTTTCTCCTTCCCCCCCGAGTACTACAAGAAAAACTAGCAGCAGGTATTGATAGCAGCAGGTTCAGCCCTTGCAGCAGGTTCAGTACTAGCAGCAGGTTCAGCACTAGCAGCAGGTTCAGTACTAGCAGCAGGTTCAGTACTAGCAACAGGTTCAGCACTAGCAGCAGGTTCAGCACTAGCAGCAGGTTCAGTACTAGCAGCAGGTTCAGTACTAGCAGCAGGTTCAGTACTAGCAGCAGGTTCAGTACTAGCAGCAGGTTCAGCACTGGCAGCAGGTTCAGCACTAACAGCAGGTTCAGCACTAGCAGCAGTTTCAGTACTAGCAGCAGGTTCAGTACTAGCAGCAGGTTCAGTACTAGCAGCAGGTTCAGTACTAGCAGCAGTTTCAGTACTAGCAGCAGGTTCAGTACTAGCAGCAGGTTCAGCACTAGCAGCAGGTTCAGCACTGGCAGCAGGTTCAGCACTGGCAGCAGGTTCAGCACTAGCAGCAGATTCAGTACTAGCAGCAGGTTCAGCACTGGCAGCAGGTTCAGCACTAGCAGCAGGTTCAGCACTGGCAGCAGGTTCAGTACTAGCAGCAGGTTCAGCACTGGCAGCAGGTTCAGCACTGGCAGCAGGTTCAGCACTAGCAGCAGGTTCAGCACTGGCAGCAGGTTCAGCACTAGCAGCAGGTTCAGCACTAGCAGCAGATTCAGTACTAGCAGCAGGTTCAGCACTAGCAGCAGGTTCAGTACTGGCAGCAGGTTCAGCACTGGCAGCAGGTTCAGTACTAGCAGCAGGTTCAGCACTGGCAGCAGGTTCAGCACTGGCAGCAGGTTCAGCACTGGCAGCAGGTTCAGTACTAGCAGCAGGTTCAGTACTAGCAGCAGGTTCAGTACTAGCAGCAGGTTCAGCACTGGCAGCAGGTTCAGTACTAGCAGCAGGTTCAGTACTGGCAGCAGGTTCAGTACTAGCAGCAGATTCAGTACTAGCAGCAGGTTCAGTACTAGCAGCAGGTTCAGTACTAGCAGCAGGTTCAGTACTAGCAGCAGGTTCAGCACTGGCAGCAGGTTCAGTACTGGCAGCAGGTTCAGTACTAGCAGCAGGTTCAGTACTAGCAGCAGGTTCAGTACTAGCAGCAGATTCAGTACTAGCAGCAGGTTCAGTACTAGCAGCAGGTTCAGTACTAGCAGCAGGTTCAGTACTAGCAGCAGGTTCAGCACTGGCAGCAGGTTCAGTACTGGCAGCAGGTTCAGTACTAGCAGCAGGTTCAGCACTGGCAGCAGGTTCAGTACTAGCAGCAGGTTCAGTACTAGCAGCAGGTTCAGCACTAGCAGCAGGTTCAGCACTGGCAGCAGGTTCAGTACTAGCAGCAGGTTCAGTACTAGCAGCAGGTTCAGTACTGGCAGCAGGTTCAGCACTGGCAGCAGGTTCAGTACTAGCAGCAGGTTCAGTACTAGCAGCAGGTGTACTAGCAGCAGGTTCAGTACTAGCAGCAGGTTCAGTACTAGCAGCAGGTTCAGTACTAGCAGCAGGTTCAGCACTGGCAGCAGGTTCAGTACTGGCAGCAGGTTCAGTACTAGCAGCAGGTTCAGTACTAGCAGCAGGTTCAGTACTAGCAGCAGGTTCAGTACTAGCAGCAGGTTCAGTACTAGCAGCAGGTTCAGTACTAGCAGCAGGTTCAGTACTAGCAGCAGGTTCAGCACTGGCAGCAGGTTCAGCACTGGCAGCAGGTTCAGTACTAGCAGCAGGTTCAGCACTGGCAGCAGGTTCAGTACTGGCAGCAGGTTCAGTACTAGCAGCAGGTTCAGTACTAGCAGCAGGTTCAGTACTGGCAGCAGGTTCAGTACTAGCAGCAGGTTCAGTACTAGCAGCAGGTTCAGCACTGGCAGCAGGTTCAGCACTGGCAGCAGGTTCAGTACTAGCAGCAGGTTCAGCACTGGCAGCAGGTTCAGCACTGGCAGCAGGTTCAGTACTAGCAGCAGGTTCAGTACTAGCAGCAGGTTCAGCACTGGCAGCAGGTTCAGTACTAGCAGCAGGTTCAGTACTAGCAGCAGGTTCAGCACTGGCAGCAGGTTCAGCACTGGCAGCAGGTTCAGTACTAGCAGCAGGTTCAGCACTGGCAGCAGGTTCAGCACTGGCAGCAGGTTCAGTACTAGCAGCAGGTTCAGTACTAGCAGCAGGTTCAGCACTGGCAGCAGGTTCAGTACTAGCAGCAGGTTCAGTACTAGCAGCAGGTTCAGCACTAGCAGCAGGTTCAGCACTGGCAGCAGGTTCAGTACTAGCAGCAGGTTCAGCACTAGCAGCAGGTTCAGCACTGGCAGCAGGTTCAGTACTAGCAGCAGGTTCAGCACTAGCAGCAGGTTCAGTACTAGCAGCAGGTTCAGCACTAGCAGCAGGTTCAGCACTGGCAGCAGGTTCAGCACTAGCAGCAGGTTCAGCACTGGCAGCAGGTTCAGTACTGGCAGCAGGTTCAGCACTAGCAGCAGGTTCAGTACTAGCAGCAGGTTCAGCACTGGCAGCAGGTTCAGCACTGGCAGCAGGTTCAGTACTAGCAGCAGGTTCAGCACTAGCAGCAGGTTCAGCACTGGCAGCAGGTTCAGTACTAGCAGCAGGTTCAGTACTGGCAGCAGGTTCAGCACTAGCAGCAGGTTCAGCACTAGCAGCAGGTTCAGTACTGGCAGCAGGTTCAGCACTGGCAGCAGGTTCAGTACTAGCAGCAGGTTCAGCACTAGCAGCAGGTTCAGCACTGGCAGCAGGTTCAGTACTAGCAGCAGGTTCAGCACTAGCAGCAGGTTCAGTACTGGCAGCAGGTTCAGTACTAGCAGCAGGTTCAGTACTAGCAGCAGGTTCAGTACTAGCAGCAGGTTCAGTACTAGCAGCAGGTTCAGTACTAGCAGCAGGTTCAGCACTAGCAGCAGGTTCAGCACTAGCAGCAGGTTCAGTACTAGCAGCAGGTTCAGTACTAGCAGCAGGTTCAGCACTAGCAGCAGGTTCAGCACTGGCAGCAGGTTCAGCACTAGCAGCAGGTTCAGCACTGGCAGCAGGTTCAGCACTGGCAGCAGGTTCAGCACTAGCAGCAGGTTCAGCACTGGCAGCAGGTTCAGCACTGGCAGCAGGTTCAGCACTGGCAGCAGGTTCAGCACTAGCAGCAGGTTCAGCACTGGCAGCAGGTTCAGCACTAGCAGCAGGTTCAGCACTAGCAGCAGATTCAGTACTAGCAGCAGGTTCAGCACTAGCAGCAGGTTCAGTACTGGCAGCAGGTTCAGCACTGGCAGCAGGTTCAGTACTAGCAGCAGGTTCAGCACTGGCAGCAGGTTCAGCACTGGCAGCAGGTTCAGCACTGGCAGCAGGTTCAGTACTAGCAGCAGGTTCAGTACTAGCAGCAGGTTCAGTACTAGCAGCAGGTTCAGCACTGGCAGCAGGTTCAGTACTAGCAGCAGGTTCAGTACTAGCAGCAGATTCAGTACTAGCAGCAGGTTCAGTACTAGCAGCAGGTTCAGTACTAGCAGCAGGTTCAGTACTGGCAGCAGGTTCAGTACTGGCAGCAGGTTCAGTACTAGCAGCAGGTTCAGTACTAGCAGCAGGTTCAGTACTGGCAGCAGGTTCAGTACTAGCAGCAGATTCAGTACTAGCAGCAGGTTCAGTACTAGCAGCAGGTTCAGTACTAGCAGCAGGTTCAGCACTGGCAGCAGGTTCAGTACTGGCAGCAGGTTCAGTACTAGCAGCAGGTTCAGTACTAGCAGCAGGTTCAGTACTAGCAGCAGATTCAGTACTAGCAGCAGGTTCAGTACTAGCAGCAGGTTCAGCACTGGCAGCAGGTTCAGTACTGGCAGCAGGTTCAGTACTAGCAGCAGGTTCAGTACTAGCAGCAGGTTCAGCACTGGCAGCAGGTTCAGTACTAGCAGCAGGTTCAGCACTGGCAGCAGGTTCAGTACTAGCAGCAGGTTCAGTACTAGCAGCAGGTTCAGTACTAGCAGCAGGTTCAGTACTAGCAGCAGGTTCAGCACTAGCAGCAGGTTCAGTACTAGCAGCAGGTTCAGTACTAGCAGCAGGTTCAGTACTAGCAGCAGATTCAGTACTAGCAGCAGGTTCAGTACTAGCAGCAGGTTCAGTACTAGCAGCAGGTTCAGTACTAGCAGCAGGTTCAGCACTGGCAGCAGGTTCAGTACTGGCAGCAGGTTCAGTACTAGCAGCAGGTTCAGTACTAGCAGCAGGTTCAGCACTGGCAGCAGGTTCAGTACTGGCAGCAGGTTCAGTACTAGCAGCAGGTTCAGTACTAGCAGCAGGTTCAGCACTGGCAGCAGGTTCAGTACTGGCAGCAGGTTCAGTACTAGCAGCAGGTTCAGTACTAGCAGCAGGTTCAGTACTGGCAGCAGGTTCAGCACTGGCAGCAGGTTCAGTACTAGCAGCAGGTTCAGTACTAGCAGCAGGTTCAGTACTAGCAGCAGGTTCAGTACTAGCAGCAGGTTCAGTACTAGCAGCAGGTTCAGTACTAGCAGCAGGTTCAGCACTGGCAGCAGGTTCAGTACTGGCAGCAGGTTCAGTACTAGCAGAAGGTTCAGTACTAGCAGCAGGTTCAGTACTAGCAGCAGGTTCAGTACTAGCAGCAGGTTCAGCACTGGCAGCAGGTTCAGCACTGGCAGCAGGTTCAGTACTAGCAGCAGGTTCAGCACTGGCAGCAGGTTCAGCACTGGCAGCAGGTTCAGTACTAGCAGCAGGTTCAGCACTGGCAGCAGGTTCAGTACTGGCAGCAGGTTCAGTACTAGCAGCAGGTTCAGTACTAGCAGCAGGTTCAGTACTAGCAGCAGGTTCAGTACTGGCAGCAGGTTCAGCACTGGCAGCAGGTTCAGTACTAGCAGCAGGTTCAGTACTAGCAGCAGGTTCAGCACTGGCAGCAGGTTCAGTACTAGCAGCAGGTTCAGTACTAGCAGCAGGTTCAGCACTGGCAGCAGGTTCAGCACTGGCAGCAGGTTCAGTACTAGCAGCAGGTTCAGCACTGGCAGCAGGTTCAGCACTAGCAGCAGGTTCAGCACTGGCAGCAGGTTCAGTACTAGCAGCAGGTTCAGTACTAGCAGCAGGTTCAGCACTGGCAGCAGGTTCAGTACTAGCAGCAGGTTCAGTACTAGCAGCAGGTTCAGCACTAGCAGCAGGTTCAGCACTGGCAGCAGGTTCAGTACTAGCAGCAGGTTCAGCACTAGCAGCAGGTTCAGCACTGGCAGCAGGTTCAGTACTAGCAGCAGGTTCAGCACTAGCAGCAGGTTCAGTACTAGCAGCAGGTTCAGCACTAGCAGCAGGTTCAGCACTGGCAGCAGGTTCAGCACTGGCAGCAGGTTCAGTACTAGCAGCAGGTTCAGTACTAGCAGCAGGTTCAGTACTGGCAGCAGGTTCAGCACTGGCAGCAGGTTCAGTACTAGCAGCAGGTTCAGCACTAGCAGCAGGTTCAGCACTAGCAGCAGGTTCAGCACTGGCAGCAGGTTCAGTACTAGCAGCAGGTTCAGCACTAGCAGCAGGTTCAGTACTGGCAGCAGGTTCAGTACTAGCAGCAGGTTCAGTACTAGCAGCAGGTTCAGTACTAGCAGCAGGTTCAGCACTGGCAGCAGGTTCAGTACTAGCAGCAGGTTCAGTACTAGCAGCAGGTTCAGTACTGGCAGCAGGTTCAGCACTAGCAGCAGGTTCAGTACTAGCAGCAGGTTCAGCACTAGCAGCAGGTTCAGTACTAGCAGCAGGTTCAGCACTAGCAGCAGGTTCAGTACTAGCAGCAGGTTCAGTACTAGCAGCAGGTTCAGTACTGGCAGCAGGTTCAGCACTAGCAGCAGGTTCAGTACTAGCAGCAGGTTCAGCACTGGCAGCAGGTTCAGTACTAGCAGCAGGTTCAGTACTAGCAGCAGGTTCAGTACTGGCAGCAGGTTCAGCACTAGCAGCAGGTTCAGTACTAGCAGCAGGTTCAGTACTAGCAGCAGGTTCAGTACTAGCAACAGGTTCAGTACTAGCAGCAGGTTCAGTACTAGCAGCAGGTTCAGTACTAGCAGCAGGTTCAGCGCTGGCAGCAGGTTCAGCACTAACAGCAGGTTCAGCACTAGTAGCAGGTTCAGCACTAGCAGCAGGTTCAGCACTGGCAGCAGGTTCAGCACTGGCAGCAGGTTCAGCACTGGCAGCAGGTACAGCACTAGCAACAGGTTCAGCACTGGCAGCAGGTACAGCACTAGCAGAAGGTTCAGCACTGGCAGCAGGTACAGCACTAGCAGAAGGTTCAGCACTGGCAGCAGGTAAAGCGCTGGTGGCAGCATGGGCAGCACGTCTGGCAGCAGGTACAACACTAGCGGCTTCAGGTACATTAATGGTGGCACTGGCAGTAGGGGCAGCATGTCTGGCAGCAGGTACAACACTAGTGGCTGCAGGTACAGCAGTGGTGGCACTGTTCTCACTAGTACAACCATTTTCTCCCTCCCTTCCCATTCCCTTTTATCCCTCCGTTCTCATTAAATTCCCCAAGATCCCTTGGGGTGATTTAGGGGGACTGGACAGCATTGGTTGAGTACTGCTGGTCACTTCCTCCTCCTCCTCAGACTCAGTGGACACATAATAAGGGTCCTTCCAGTTCCTCTTTTTGCTGCTCATAGTGATAGGAGTCACTATGAGCCTCTTCTGCCTCAAATTTTCTAAAATATCACAGAAGAACAGCACAGGACGTCTATCTCACTATGTAGCTGCTTCTATTGTTTTAAAGCGGATTTTCCTGCGAGAAAGGAGATAACAACATGAATTTCGTGAAATTTCTCACGGGAACGTGGCGACAACTTTCGCCCATCCCTATTGTTTACTCTACAATTAGGGACATTCACTCCACCTTGAGTTTTAGGCCATTGGCATCGCAGTCTCTGGACTAAGGACTAATCTCTGTTTTTTTCGCTCACCAAATATGTTATGAAGTTACTGAACATTCTGCCCATCATCACGTCTTGAAATGGGTTTATTATCCTAGTGAAAGGGAATGTTTTTTATAAAACCCTTCTGCCTGTTCAGAACAGTCTGATGATTCTTCTTTCTCCTGTGAACTTTAAGATCATGGGTGTAAGATTTAGCTTATTTGTGATGTGAAGATTACTGTCAAGATATATTTAGCGGGCTTGGACGTAGATTTAAGTGGTAACATATTCATGTTTGGGTTAGGTTATAAGGTTTCTGTTTTAGATAGATTTCATTTATAACATGAGAAAGGGCCATAGTCCTGCAAAGTATTACAATTTTGAGTGCCAGAGAGGTATCGAGCTCATTGCAATGCATTCAATATCTCTCTGGCACTCAGAGAGTTCATTAATTTTGGGTAGGCTTCATGTAGATTTGAGACAAGTAGAAGAATGTCACCTGAAAACATAGTGTGTTTAGATGAGCTTCCAGTTTTGTTCACGGTAACTCTGGTGTCTCTGAGGGCAATTACTAAACACTTGAAGTCAGGTTTAAATAGTAGGGTGGATGATGAGGTTACTCCTGCTACCAATATACTAGCTTTGGGGGCTTTATAAGTTTACTAGTTGAAGAGTCCGTTACACGAGCCACAGTGTCACTGCCAGCCGGTCGCAGGGAAGTCATGCACAGTAGAGACTGCCCACGCAGTGGCTGATATAGTGCCAGCCAGTTGCGGTGCAGTCATGCTCAGTAGAGGCTGCCCGCGCCATGGCTGATACAGTGCCAGCCGGTTGTGGTGCAGTCATGCTCAGTAGAGGCTGCCCGCACCACGGCTGATACAGTGCCAGCTGGTTGCGGTGCAGTCATGCTCAGTAGACACTGCCCATGCCACGGCTGATACAGTGCCAGCCGGTTGTGGTGCCGTCATGCTCAGTAGAGGCTGCCCGCGCTGCGGCTGATACAGAACCGTATCAGCCTTGTCATGGGTAGTCTCTACTGCGCATGACTGCGTAGTTACACACGTTTTAGCGAATTATTATATAGGATAAGTTGATTTAATTACATTTTGAAATGATCTGACTTTAGTGATTATCGTAGATTATTGATGGCATTATAGGGGTTAGCCCATCAACTATGATCTTTGTGAGGATTTTAATGTCCTGATTTAACAATAAAACTAACCTACAGGATTCCGGTAATAGTTTATCTTTTCCCTGTATGAAGGATTCTAATAAACATGCCCAAATTACTAAAATTATGCCCCCATTATGGCCTCGATTCAAATATATGTCCCCATTATCATTGAATACCGGCAAAAACTTCTTCAAGCAAAATATTTCCCTTTACTCTTTCTCCGAAGCTGTTTGCAGAAATGGCGGAGAAAGGCAGAATGAGCGCCCCTTACAGGCTGGTGCCCATTCTATTGTGACGGAATTTGAACAGAGACTGCCTTTATATATGTATAGTCTCTCATCAATAGAACTCACAGCTATTTCTTGGGGTGTGTGCTTACCCACCTCCCAGCCAATGAGCTTCAAGGTTCCTCCAATCCCCTGTTCAAAGCTGATTGACTGTTAGGTGCGTAAGCACACAAGGGGTTAAACTATACATAGATATGCGGGTTCTTTTTATGGCATATTTATTTATGGCTCTCTTTTTTTACAGGTTAAATGAAAATAAAACAGAAAAATGAAGAGATATCGGTGTCTGGAATGATCCAGGTGATGTGTGGGGAGGAAGTGGCATCCCCTTCTGGCCTTCCTGGAGTTACTGTTCATGAGCTGATGTCCCAACGCATGCCAAGAACTCAAGCTGTATGCGCCGAT
Source organism: Rhinophrynus dorsalis (assembly GCA_037306005.1). Taxonomy (NCBI): domain Eukaryota; kingdom Metazoa; phylum Chordata; class Amphibia; order Anura; family Rhinophrynidae; genus Rhinophrynus; species Rhinophrynus dorsalis. Next base: position 11,473,795 of record CM074718.1, read on the forward strand.
GTTGGCGCTTTCATGATGACATCCTCAGGTCTTCATATAGAAGCGATTTTCTCCGGAACAGTGCTCAGTTGTTGGAGTCGTTTGCCTGCTTCCTGACTCTGCTAGCAATTTCGGTTCAGCATGCAGTGACCTCAAACCTTGTATTCAGCCTGCATTGACCTCTGCCTGCATGGCCAATCCTTGTCTTCAGTTTGCCTTGACCAATTGCCTCCTTAGGACTCCCAGTGCTCTGCACCTTAGGTTCCCCCTCAGTGTTTCATTCCCAGTTTGGTACATAATAACTGAGCCATTCTGTGGAACCTGCAAGGCTCATGGAGGCCCTTGATTAACCATGGTGGTTGCTTGCAATTTTAACCCTTTGAGTTCCAAAGCTTTGCATACCCCTCTTGCACTCAAAGGGTTAAAAATTGAAGCATGCAGGAGTATAGGAGCCTACTTAATACCTTAACAATGCATTATACTCTGGTCCTTAAAGAATTAAGTTGGCTCACAAGCTCTGTCGTCTTCAGTATGAAAAATCTGTCAGCAAATGTAATGTATCTATGTATATCTTTATTTATATGGCGCCCCACAGTGTTCATCAGCCATCTTTATTTTTCTATGGTTGTTGCGTGCCCTTGCTTTCGGCTAACTTGTATGTACCCTCCTCTTGTAATCCCTAATTGAAGGGGGTGATGTGTTCCCAACCCAAGTCCCACGACAGTGAGCTCTTCTGTTGACATCATCAGCTCCTAACACGCATGGATATATAAAGTTTATGCGATTGAGATAAGGTAGCCCTCCCCAGTTTCCTCATACTGTGGTATAGTGAAACAGGTATTACAATTCATCTAAACATTCAAATAAGCTATTGTTACACATTTTATCTTTGCATGAAGGAAACAAAACAGGTTTTATATTTGCTAATGGTAAATATATTGATTCCCATAGACAAAATGTAAAGTAAACCATAGAAACATGTGTGTGTATATGTCCACTCTTCTACTTATATAAGAAATAGATTTATTCTACTCTTACAATTTAATTGTATTAAGTCAATTATATTTTATGTTTTTGTCAAATGTGAATTTCAAAGCATTTCCTCCCAGTAATGAAGCAGTTTTTGGTTTTTGGAATATGCATCCTAAACTAACATCATTATATACAAAAGAGGACTGACATGGATCCAGATATAAACATACTGATTGTGCGAAGACATTGCGATTGCTGTGGCCACACCCCCAGTTCAGAATGTAGGTGTGGCCATCACAGCTGAGACACTGCCCTTCAAAATCTGGGGCTTTAAGCATAATGGGAAATACAGCCCTGCACAGCTCTACTACATTCCGGTGTCCACCTTATCTCAGTATGTGTCACAGTGCCTTAACTCAGCCTGCACCATTCAGCTGGGAGAAGGGTTCTGGACGGACGCTCATGCATCACTAGCAGCATTCCTCTGCCTGCAGCATAGTCTGGTTCCTGGTTACTGGCAGCACTGAATCAGGCACTTGCCTGGAAGCCTGTTATAGGCCCATCCTGGGGGACATAATTGGTCCCGCCTCCTCCTACACCTTTATAAACCTCTATGGGCCTGTGTATCAGTTACCCTTATTTTGGTTTCTGAGCAGTTCATTATCTAGTATTCCTGATTCCTATGTATGATCCGGCTTGTCTGTCCATCCATTCTGGTGTTGACCTGTGGCTCTGTCTGACTATTCTCCTTGTGCGTTCTGATTTGGCTCAGATATCCTTTCTGGTGCAAACCCGTGGCTCTGGCTGACTACCCACTCTGTGTATGACCTAGGCTTGTCTGACTACCCACTCTGGTGTTGACCTGGGGCTCTATCCACTGTGCACCCAGCATTCCATCGCTTCAGTGGATATCCTATCTGGTGCAAACATGTGGCTCTGGCTGACTACCCGCTCCATGTATGACCTAGGCTTGTCTGACTACCAACTCTGGTGTTTACCTGGGGCTCTGTCCACTGCGCATCCAGCATTCCATCGCTTCAGTGGATATCCTATCTGGTGCAAACCTGTGGCTCTGGCTGACTACCCGCTCCGTGTATGACCTAGGTTTGTCTGACTACCCACTCTGGTGTTTACCTGGGGCTCTGTCCACTGCGCATCTAGCATTCCATCACTTCAGTGGATATCCTATCTGGTGCAAACCTGTGGCTCTGGCTGACTACCCTCTACATGTATGACTTTGGCTCGTCTGACTATCCTATCTGGTGCTCACTAGAAGGCCCTGTCTGTTCGCTCCTAGGGTTGGTTCCGTTATTCAGACAACCTTCCTAGTACTGACCTGGGGCTAGCAGACTCCCAGATACTGACGGCAGGTTGAGTCAGTATCACTCTTGGGCGTTACCTTATCGAGAGACTCCAGCGGGCTGAGGCCTAGTCTCGGACAGTGTGGTGGTGATATTGGGAGACTGGTATTCCTGATACAATACTCGCCTTTTCGATCACCCACTGTGTGTATATTTCTATATTGCATTACTGCTATTATTCTCATAATAAAGGTTATATTTACTATACCGTCCGACTCCTGGTTCTGCTTGCCAACTGTAACAGTATCATATAAGAACATCCCTTGGACTATATAAAGGTGTGGCTATAACACACACAAGTGACTCAAAAAGGGAATCAAAGCACTTTCATCCACCGAGACGTTCTTTACCACAAGAATTTGTGTGTCTAATTCTCACACGTTAGGCCAGTTCCATAATCTGTGCCACTTAACAAAGAACAATTTGACTAACACATATTAATGATTTGCAGGAAAATAAACACACAGTGAGATTTCAGTCTAGAAGGCCAAAAACTGCAGCTCTTCTGCCCAAAACTCTTGAATGTTCCAGTGCAAGTAAAGGAATTCTTAAAATAGAGGCAAAATAAACTTAAAGTGACAGTTAACTTCACATATTCTGCAAATCCATCTTCCCGTAATTTTTAATATTATTTTAGTATTTTATGTTCCCGTAGGGTAGATCTCTGAATTTCTGTTTCCAGTAAGCTCTCTTATTGGGACTGTGCAAGCATTGGTGACACAATGTAACACCTGCAGCAGAAAATCTTTTCTCCACCACAGCATACAGAGCAGGGACAGTGTTAATTGTATCAATATTCCTACTCACACACAGCCCGTGAAAGAAAGATGTCTGGACAGTTCCTACTTAATATAAATGCACCCGTGCAGTGGCCCACGTTGTGACAATTTTCAGGCACAGAACACATCATACATAGGAACATAGCTGGTGTAGAATCTGTAGCTACGTTGGTGAACTTTGCAATTTATTGGAGACCTCTATAGCCTCCAAGGAGTTAAAATATTATTTAAGTCAAAGTTAATTTTTGTTTTAGTTATGGAGCAGTTGATTTGCATCAGAATTGCTGCCTCTCTGCTTATATATTATAAATTACCCTTATACATCAATGCCAGCTAGTTTCAGGATACCGGAGACCATTGCTACAGATGGTCAAATGTATCAGGAGAATGAATAAATTGTTTCCACACATGAAATTCCATGTAAGCTCTACAGAGCAGCCTCATTTGCTTCTCTCTCAGACAGACAGACTCAATGATGTTGAGATCAGGGCTCTGTGGGGTCCATTCCATCACTTCCAGGACTCCTTGTTCTTCTTTACACTGAATATAGTTCTTAATGATTTTGGCTGTATGTTTGGGGTCGTTGTCATGCTGCAGAGTAAATTTGGGGCCAATCAGATGCCTCACTGATGGTATTGCATGAAGGATAAGTATCTGCCTGTACTTCTCAGCATTGAGTAGACCATTCATTCTGACCAATTACCCAACTTCATTTGCAGAAATGCAGCCCCAAACTTGCAACGAATCTCCACCATGCTTCACTGTTGCCTGCAAACACTCATTCTTGTACCACTCTCCATCCCTTCAGAAAACAAACTGCCTTCTGCTACAGCCAAATATTTCAAATGTTGACTCAGCAGTCTAGAGCACCTGCTGCCATTTTTCTGCACCCCAGTTTCTGTGTTTTCGTGCATAACTGAGTCACTTGGTCTTGTTTCCACGTTGGAGGTATGGCTTTTTAGCTGCAAGTCTTCCATGAAGACCACTTCTGACCAGACTTCTCGGGACAGTAGATGTATGTACCAGGATCCCACTGTTTTCTGACAATTCAGAGCTGATGGCACTACTGGGCATCTTCCAATTGCTAATGGAAGTAAACATGATGTATCTTTCATCTGCTTTAAGTTTCCTTGACTGGCCACTGCGTATACGGTTCTCAACATTGCCTGTTTCTTTGAGCTTCTTCAAAAAAGCTTGGACAACATATCTGGAAACCCCTGTCTGCCTTGAAATTTTTGCCTAAGAGAGACCTTGCTGATGCAGAATAACTACCTTGTGGCTTGTTGCTGTGCTCAGTCTTGCCATGGTGTATGACTTGACATTATACTGTCTTCAGCAACCTCACCTTGTTAGCTGAGTTTGGCTGTTCCTCACCCAGTTTTATTCTCCTACACAGCTGTTTCTATTTCAGTTAAATCTTGCGTTTCAACCTACATATTAAACTGATGATCATTAGCACCTGTTTGGTAAATTGTTTAATCATGCACATAACTATATGCCTACAAAATCCCTGATTTTGTGCAAGTGTAGCTAGAAGAATTGATGATGTTTTGAAGGCAAAGGGTGGTCACACCAAATATTGATTTGATTTTGATTTTTCTTCTGTTCACTAACTATGCATTTTGTTAATTCGTAAAAATAAACTATTAACATATCTATTATTGAAAGCACTATTACTTTACAGCATTTTTTCACACCTGCCTAATACTTTTGCACATTACTGTGTATATACACACACATATATATCTATATATATATCTATATTTATATCTATATATATATATATATATATATATATGTATATTCCTCTTCCCCCCACAATTGCTTATTGCTTCAATCAAAAGTTATTATAGAGCAAACCTAGGTGTATCTAGGTGGTGCTGTTGCTGTTCTGCCTGTTAAGAGCTGAATGTTGCAGACAACCTAACGCTGGGGAAGCGCAATTCACACTGAGCATCAGCTGTAGCGGGCGCCGTCCTTATAAAGGACTGAGGAGTGACGTCACGATAAAGCCGCGCAATTCAGCTGGCCATCTGCTGTAGCGGGCGCCATCCTTATAAAGGACTGAGGAGTGACGTCACGATAGAGCCGCACGACGCCGTCAACATGGTGTCATGGCAACACCAACCAGACTCGGCCGGAAGGAAAGGCCTAGATGCCGAGCTGTGGCACCGTGACCTGGAAGAGAGGACTGACACCGACAGAATGCAGTATTACTATCATAATGGATCAGTTGTATGCAGTGTAAGAAAGGATTGCAGCTTTCTTGAAATCTAAACATTACTATACCTTTAAATATGTTATTAAATACACATCTTGTTTGTGAAGTGGATATATTATTTTGACATTAAACGTTCCCATGAGTGTTGTACCTCTTATTCACCCATACACTCATTAGCACTTTATCTACTTGTTTGCACAAGTCAAAGTCTGGAACATTTGCTCAGTTTTATTTCTTAAATATATTTTCCCTTAAAAAAAATCTCCTAGGACACATTTGAGTCTCTAATTATTTCCATTCAATGTGCTAACTTGAAATACCATAAAACTGTGACTTTTAGTTTGCTTTGGCCTCTGATCTTGATAAAATATCCCAAATTTCAGTTTTACTGGTTTTCACACACTTTAGTGCTTGAGATGTTAGGGCAGAGGTTTCAAGGCTATAAATCCCATTATCCCCAACCAGCTAATGGTATTAGGTACGAAGACATAGCCAGGTTGTGGGATCCGATGGCAGAGGTGATAGAGGCTCTGGGGATAGCTCAGTAGGTGTGATCACTTTTAATACACCAACAGAAGTATCTGCTGAAACCCTAGGGACAGAGATTATAGTTCTGGCAGACAGGACTCAGCTGTTTGTCCTTCTGATATTGATAAAATGAGTACCCATGAGCTGAGTAATAGTAGCAATTATTAACCTTTTGTGTGCATACTCCTCTGGCAATCAAAGGGTTAATCATCTGCTGCTAGTTCATTAATTTGGTGGCCATGCACATAGCACTCTGTGTACCCAATGGGAAAAAAACACTGTAAAAAAATAGCAGTCTTTGTGCAGCAATTCTCAATATACCGGATCCAACCTGAGTCCTCCGAACAGAAACAACATCAGGCAGTCCAGGTCAGGGCAGGCAGAGTTTGAGCAGATCTATGAGTAGGCCGAGGTCACAGCTGGCAAAGGTGATGTTCAGTAACAGGTCGAGGTCAAACGCTATTAAGTTAATGGTGGAATTAGTGACTGAGGTTTCTAGTGCAAACTAATTTTGGGTGCACATTTCAATGCACATTACTGAAACATATCATAAAAATGTTCTGTTTTAAGCACTGAGTAAAGTAATCTGGGTGCCAACACCTTGCTCGTGCTGCATTAATGGTAATTCAGTCCCCTATAGAGGGAGTAGTAATAAATGAAGAAGCAAGCTTAAGTCAGACATGGGTCTGGAACTCAAGCCAACAACTCAAGGCAATTATAGTCAAGTTGATACCTTTATTGGCTAACTAAGCAGATTTAGGATGCAAGCTTTCAAGACCTCTTAGGTCTCTTCCTTTGACTCCTAAATCTGCTTAGTGTCACCGTTAGCAAAGATAGACAAGAGTCAGACTGTAAAATTGAAATCACTTTATTAGCATAATAATGACATAAAATAGCAAGAGCAGAGGATGACTCGAGAGGCTAGAAACTCTATCAGAAATAGGAGATAGCCCAAGGTCAACCACAACTGCTAGAGACCAGGCAGAAGCCCCTGGTAGTCTCACTTCTCTGGGAAATACAGAATAGACCCTGAAGGTCTCCCACAAAGAATGCAACCAGGGAGGCTACTGACTCACACCTGCAGTCAGTACACTGGAGGCCACCAGAGCCACAGATCTGCACCAGATAGGATGTCCACTAGTATAGAGGCAACACTGATAGGGTAGATGGACAGAGCACCAGGATGGATAGTCAGACAAGCAAGGGTCATACATGGAGCGGGTAGTCAACCAGAGCCACAGGTCTGCACCAGATAGGATGTCTAATAGACAGATAGATATGAGAGAGAGAGAGAAAGAGAGAGATGAATTTTGTTGGCCATGTTAGGTCTGGCTATCTGATTACGCACTATATTAAAGGAACAGTAAATTCATATTCTAAACCATGTGAAAACAGTGAGCATTGGTCCCTAACTGCCACTAACCAAGTCTGGTAAGAAAGGTTTTAATAGCTAGAAGTTGCTCTCTTGATCCTGTAACGATTCATACAGTGGCTCTCCAGCTTCCTGCTTGATCAGCAACTGTTAATATGATAGCAAAAAAAATCCACAGACAGGGAGAGAAAGATTACCGTGATATGCACTTCAAAGAAGACATTCCCCAGGAATCATAAGCTTATAGATTACAAAACAGAAGGAGGAAGAAATGAGGGCAACAAAGAACCTAAAATCATATCATTTTATTAAATTATTGTATTAAAAACATTAATTTGTGAAACATTACTATTCCTTTAAAGTCACTTCAGTTTTCAAATGTGCATCCGGTACCTTTACATCCAAGTATCTGTAATTAACTTGTGATCCAAGCTTCCCATAGGCATGCATTGCTATTCTGGGTGCTGATTTAAAAAAAAAATGCTTGTTTAGCAGCCTTAAAGAGATAGTAATGTTTCATAATAAAAGCAGCTCTAATTAATCATCATAGTATTTGGACTTTGGAGAGTGTTATTTCAGTTCTGTCAGAGTTGTAGTTCAAGAGTAATTCAATGATAAAGTATCCCCCTCCCGCCCCTTTTACTGATGTAACACTGCTCAGCCAGATCAGAAGGGAGGTGCCCAGGTAGACTGCAGAGAGAGACAATCTTCAATTAAGATAAGGGAAAAACCTGAAAAACTTGTCAAGGGGGCAGGGCTTTCATTGTTCTCACAGGAATAAGATTGTCCCCAGCTGTTATCTGTCTGGTCTATGGACTGGATTCCACATCTGAGAAGAGATGACTTACACTAGGTAAAAGGGGCGGGAGGGGAAACTTTGCTTGTGAATATCTCATAAACCATAAAGGTTTGAGAGATAAGAGTTATATCGTTCTTCATGTTTTTTTAATGCCTACAAAATAAAATAAAGTTAAAACGAAGTATTACTATCCTTTTAAAGTCACTTAAAGTTTCAAATGTGCATACGGTACCTTTACATCCAAGTATCTGTAATTAACTTGCAATCCAACCTTCCCATAGGCATGCATTGCTATTCTGGGTGCTGATTTTTTTTTTTAAAATGCTTGTTTAGCAGCCTTAAAGGAACAGTATAGGGTACATAAAAGATTATTTTAAAGGAATGGTTGTGCACCCAGAGCTTTGTGGAAATGATGCCAGCCTTTTTGCCATCCCTCTTGTCCTTAAAGGGTTACATTTTCAGTTTAATATTAACAGGAGGGAAAGACAATGGCCTCCAATTAACCCACATCAGTAATCAGAAAAGAAAACGGAGATTGCAAGGAACAATTCATTTGTGGTCACTGGGGAGTCGGGAGATAAATTGTTTACATAGCGGCTCACCATTGTGTGTGTGTGTGTGTGTGAAAGTGTAAAGCAAAACCTAACCTAATGTTGCACAAGTGGGTATCATTTTCCTTAAAAAAACTGTTGAGCTGGGTGTAACATGACACTAAAAGCTAATTACACTCTGGACCCAGCCAAGTCTGATGTTGAGTTGTTAATTATGTCACGTTGATGTGGTGCAGGCGGCTACCGGAGACCTTTTGGGGCTAGAAGAATGCTGAGTTTAGGGTTTAGTGTTACATTGGTGGCTAAAGCTGTGCTTTTTTTTTTTTGCTTGTTCGCTTCAATGGGGCAAAACTCATTATGTTTCTTCCTACTCAAAGTCATAGATGTTGAAATGAGCACATGTCAAAATCTACAGGTCAAGCAGAGAGTCAAAGGCACAGGGCAGATTTGGGAGAAGGTTAAAGGAACACAAGGTTGTGAAATGAGGTCCAATCATGAATCAGAATGTTCTCTACAGCAGTGAATCCCATGGAACCCCAGTGGGACACAAGGCATTCCGCTGGACAAATGTAAGTAATGGGGGACAGTGGATAATCAATCGGATCACAGACGGTAAGGCTGATATAAACTAACTGAAGTACAGGGAACACATTAAATTACCACTCATTTAAACAAGGCTTTTTACCCACTCAGGAAAACTTAATAAACTAGCACTATAATGGCGCAGGACACAAAAGTTAAACAAACACTGACACCGAAAATGATATTGGCTGATATAATTTAAATATCACATACTCACAGCTATCAAATATAAAACAAATAATTCACGTTACATACATCCCTTAAAGGGATAGTAATACTTCGTTTTAACTTTATTTTATTTTGTAGGCATTAAAAAAACATGAAGAATGATATGTCTTATCTCTCAAACCTTTATGGTTTATGAGATATTCACAAGCAAAGTTTCCCCCTCCTGCCCCTTTTACCTAGTGTAAGCCATCTCTTCTCAGATGTGGAATCCAGTCCATAGACCAGACAGATAACAGAAGAGGACAATCTTCTTCCTATGAGAACAATGAAAGCCCTGCCCCCCTTGACAAGCTTTTCAGGTTTTTCTGTTATCTTAATTGAAGATTGTCCCTCTCTGCAGTCTACCTGGGCAGCTCCCTTCTGATCTGGCTGAGCAGTGTTACATCAGTAAAAGGGACGGGAGGGGGACACTTTTCTTGTGAATATCTCTGAAACCATAAAGGTTTGGGAGATAAGACTTATATCATTATTCATGTTTTTTTAATGCCTACAAAATAAAATAAAGTTAAAACGAAGTATTACTATCCCTTTAACCAATGCGTTGTGTATCCCTCTGGCGCTCAAAGGGTTAAAATATCATTATAAACATTCTTTTTAATGCATATGTAAATTGTCCAGTTCAGAGACCACTTAATGGTGTTTCTTGAGCTGTTAGTATTGGGATAACCAGTCAGTGAATTGATTGTGATTACAGTCCAATTCTCTTGTGTGGGAGAAGTCTCTCTCTTATCCCTCTTATGAACTGACCATAGGCTGATCCAGAAACCAATCAGTGGTGACCCCCCCCCCCCACATTAGTGAGACAGTCAATGGCTGGGTGGGAGCAGTATGATAGGGTGCTCCTCTTAAAGACCAACACTGTCACTTCCCTGCAGGTAATTCCCTTGATATTTGGGATCTAATGCAAGAGCTCTGCAGTGTAGAGGACGACAGGTGCAGATCTCAGCTCCAAGATGACCTCCCAACTTTTAGGACAGCAGTCCTTAGGTCAAAATAGCCTTTTGTTGCACAGAGGATTGACTCCTTAAAGGGATAGTAATGTTTCATAATAAAAGCAGCTCTAATTAATCATCATAGTATTTGGACTTTGGAGAGTGTTATTTCAATTCTGTCAGAGTTGTAGTTCAAGAGTAATTCAATGATAAAGTATCCCCCTCCTGCCCCTTTTACTGATGTAACACTGCTCAGCCAGATCAGAAGGGAGGTGCCCAGGTAGACTGCAGAGAGGGACAATCTTCAATTAAGATAAGGGAAAAACCTGAAAAACTTGTCAAGGGGGGCAGGGCTTTCATTATTCTCATAGGAAGAAGATTGTCCCCTGCTGTTATCTGTCTGGTCTATGGACTGCATTCCACATCTGAGGTGAGATGGCTTACGCTAGGTAAAAGGGGCGGAAGGGGAAACTTTGCTTGTGAATATCTCTCAAACCATAAAGGTTTGAGAGATAAGACTTATATCTTTCTCCATGTTTTTTTAATGCCTACAAAATAAAATAAAGTTAAAATGAAGTATTACTATCCCTTTAAGGGAATCACCCGTATACTTTGTTCAGGAGGGTGGGCCTCCTGTTTCACCCTAGTCGTACCGCCATCATGATAGTTCCATATGAAGAGCACTGATTCTTTGATGATAAGATCTGCAGATTCAGAGCCAATATCTGCCTGGACATAGTTCATCAGCCCATCTCGACTCATCGGCAAGTCTTTTCCAGGATCATTTCCAGTTGGTATCCATCAGTGACATCTAAGAGCTCACGGCTGGGTTGAATTGGACAACAGGTAACTTGGTTGCTTATCTATAGGGATAGTGGGTATATAGTTGGTGTGGCTGTTCAACAGGTTGCTAAGCACACTTTTAGAAAGTAAGACTTCTCCTGCACTATGGGGCCCTGAATTGTCTTGTGAAATTACTGGAGAGGGTGTTTTTCTCTCTAGAGAGGTGATTTCTTCAGGTCCATGCAACTGGAGTTCAGGGCTGTACATAGGATTGAGTCGGCCTTGGTGCATGTGTGGACCGCTATGGACAAAGGCTGTATGTCAGTCCTTGCCTTGCTTGATCTCGCCATAGTCTTTGATACCATTGACCATAGTGTACTGGTTCAGCACCCACAGAGACTGGCATTGGGGGCACTGCCTTGAAGTGTTTGTCGTTTTACATGTGGGAAGGGTCTAGCAGGTGGCAGTGAGTTCCCATTTGTCACAGGTTGGCACATCCTCTTTGGAGTTCCTTAGGGTTCCATCTTGTCACCCCTATAGTTTATATGTATATAAGAACATTGGGGAATATTGTCTGCTGGCATGGGCTGGAGTGTCATCTCATTCCAGGGTAGCTTGGTAACTACCATGAAGGTAGTGAGTACTGACTGATTGTCTAGCTGACATTGCCACATGGATAGAATCAAACTGGCTGAGAATGAATCCAGACAAGACTTAGGTAATGGTTTTAAGCTTGGAGAGTAGACTTCAAAAAGGGCAAACAAAGGTTCTCATCCTGTTCATAAACGCTGTAAGTTCTCTGCTGGACCTGGTAACTTGCTACCATGGATTCTCTTTGACCCATTCTTTAATTCAAGTGCGGGTTATGACCACAGTGAAAGCTGGATTTCACTATTTAAAAACGTGAGGTTTATACTTCTTTGCCTCCACAAGTGACAAGGGGGGGTATGCATTAAGGTGTGATAAAGAGATGGAATATTACTTCCCCAGTTCCTATGTTATTATATAGACCCTATGCACTACGATGTCCAGAGTTGGAGAAATCTTAGTGCTTTGGCTCCGTAGAATAACATAGGAATTTGGAGAAGTGATATCATGAAGAATTCATTTCTGCATTATCAACTCCTTATCACTACTTAGTCCATCTCCCCCATTGAATCATTGGTTTATGCCTTTGTGTCAATGAGTTTGGACTATGTGAATGCTCTTTATGCAAACATTCCATTGTGCCTCATATAAAATTATATAGATACACCTGACTGCTGTGCGATGGACTCCTACCTAGGTAAGTACTTCTGTTACACATAGTAATTATATAGATACACCTGACTGCTGTATGATGGACTCCTACCTAGGTAAGTGCTTCTGTTACACACAGTAATTATATAGATACACCTGACTGCTGTATGATGGACTCCTACCTAGCTAAGTGCTTCTGTTACACACAGTAATTATATAGATACGCCTGACTGCTGTGTGATGGACTCCTACCTAGGTAAGTGCTTCTGTTACACACAGTAATTATATAGATACGCCTGACTGCTTTGTGATGGACTACTACCTAGGTAAGCGCTTCTGTTACACACAGTAATTATATAGATACACCTGACTGCTGTGTGATGGATTCCTACCTAGGTAAGCGCTTCTGTTACACACAGTAATTATATAGATACGCCTGACTGCTGTGTGATGGACTCCTACCTAGGTAAGTGCTTCTGTTACACACAGTAATTATATAGATACGCCTGACTGCTGTGTGATGGACTCCTACCTAGGTAAGTGCTTCTGTTACACACAGTAATTATATAGATACGCCTGACTGCTGTGTGATGGACTCCTACCTAGGTAAGTGCTTCTGTTACACACAGTAATTATATAGATATGCCTGACTGCTTTGTGATGGACTCCTACCTAGGTAAGCGCTTCTGTTACACACAGTAATAATATAGATACGCCTGACTGCTGTGTGATGGACTCCTACCTAGGTAAGCCCTTCTGTTACACAAAGTAATTATATAGATACGCCTGACTGCTGTATGATGGACTCCTACCTAGGTAAGTCCTGTTACACACAGTTATTATATAGATACGCCTGACTGCTATATGATGGACTCCTACCTAGGTAAGTGCTTCTGTTACACACAGTAATTATATAGATACACCTGACTGCTGTATGATGGAGTCCTACCTAGGTAAGTGCTTCTGTTACAGACAGTAATTTTATGTCAAGACTAGAGGCTTGACATTATGCTTATACTTTCTCCACTGCATCCCTCAGCAGCTAAGTAAAACTTTATTTAAATAACAAATTGAACAAGAAAAACTGCTAGCATCACAAATCCACTGTTCCACCAATCATAGAGCGTCCCATCCTATAAACTGAGGTGCAGCAGCAGACTCCTCCTCTTTCTTTGCTGCTCCCTCAGCTAAGTATATTTATCTTATTGTCTATTTACTTTTTTGTGTATGCTGTGTACGCTATTAAAGAATTTTGCTTATTTCCTTGGATGTTTGTTTGACAGTGCTGTATGTGGTGGCTTGTGCCCCTTATTTGCGCATGATTTTGCCTAATCCTTTATTTTGTCCTCTTTGGGACAGTATTATTGCCCTTTTGTGTTTGGATGCCTTTCAATTTTTTTATTGTCCTTGTCTTGGTGTTGTACTGTTTACTGTTTAGGGTTCATATGCGTGTGACCGTGACGTGCCTTCTGCTTCCTTCTGAGCATGCGTGAGGTGGCGGCCATTTTAGGAATGCTTACCTCGTTACGTTCAGGATATCTATATTTGGCCATAATGTCTCTCTATATTGTCACATAATATATATATATATATATATATATATATATATATATATATATATATATTTGGCCTTAATGTCCCTTTATATTGTTGAATAATATTTGTAGATTCAGGTATTTGTGCACAGCCTTTATTTCTTACTCAGTTAGGGTATTGTATATTTGGCTAGCAGTGTCCAATTTATGGTATTGCATATATTGTTATTAATATCCATACCCTGTCAGGGTTTACGAATACTACAGCAATAGTATTATATTTTGCTATACAGCATTCTGAAGATTACAATTTCTATATGTATATATACACCAAATATTTGGTGATTGTATTCCCTTGCTGCTTACTGTTATATACAGAATGTCTAACTCCGGTGATGAGAGTGAGGGCCGACAAATGTCAGCCATCAGAGTAGATTGGGGTGATAGTGACATTGATCCCAGGTGTCTGAATGATGATATTGCCAGCAGGACCCGAAATATACATTTGGCTAACTTTATGGAGACATTTATTTCTAAAACAATGAGTTTAGTTATGTCTTCTGCCATAAAAACATTGTCTGAATCATTTATGGAGTCTTTTGTTTGGCCATGCAAAATATGACCCCAGGTATGGGGAATAATACCAATGTTAAGACCCCTAGTAGAGGAAATAAGATTAATGACCCTACGGGGCAAGTGGACTCTCTTTGGTCGGCTGATTCTCAGTCTGTCAAAGATGAGCCCAAAGAGATGGTAGGAGGTAAACACTCACAAGCGAAAACACATGACTCCTGAAATTTTTAAAGCTGGAATTTTGGTGCAAAACACTGTGGGAGATGGTGGGAAATCACCTCTAGTGACTTTGCCATTATGGGGCAATGCTGAATTGTGCGACTCTGTCCTACACATGCGACCCTCTTCACAAGGGGATACTATTAGTGATGAGCGAGCATGCTCGGCCGAAGCTCGGTTCGGCTCGAGCATCGCTCTGCTCGGCACATGGCGGTACTCGTACGAGTACTGCATGTGCTCGCCCGCCATGTTCGGGTCTCCTCCCTGCACGTTTCGCGGCTGCTGCGCAGCCAATAAACGTGCGGGGAGGCTCTGACATCAGTGTAATGCCAGCAGCCATGTTGGCTGCTGGCATTACACTGATTGGCTGGCCAGAACCCGTGATCGGGTGCTGTATAGCACCTGACCAGCGAGTTCGGCTCAGTCTTAGCCAGGGAGAGATGAGGATAGGAAGGGAAAGTCAGTATAGGGAGAAGAAAAGCGATTTTGAAAAAAAAGATGACCCAAAAGTCCTTTTTAGGACTACTGTGTGTGGGGGCAGCAGTTTATTTTGTTTGGGGGGGCAGAGATTTAAAAAAAAAAAAACGTCACATATTCCGTTCACTGTGCCTAGCCGCAGATTAGCAGCACATTCTGTTTAGTGTGCAAAGTTGCAGATTAGCAGCACATTCTGTTTAGTGTGCAAAGTTGCAGATTAGCAGCACATTCTTTTTAGTGTGCAAAGTTGCAGATTAGCAGCACATTCTGTTTAGTGTGCAAAGTTGCAGATTAGCAGCACATTCTGTTCAGTGTGCAAAGTTGCAGATTAGCAGCACATTCTGTTTAGTGTGCAAAGTTGCAGATTAGCAGCACATTCTGTTTAGTTTGCAAAGTTTCAGATTAGCAGAACATTCTGTTTAGTGTGCAAAGTGTAAAATATCAAAGTCACATATTCCATTCACTGTGCCGAGCCGCAGATAAGCAGCACATTCTGTTTAGTGTGCAAAGTTTCAGATTAGCAGAACATTCTGTTTAGTGTGCAAAGTGTAAAATATCAAAGTTACATATTCCATTCACTGTGTCTAACCGCAGATAAGAAGCACATTCTGTTTAGTGTGCAAAGTTTCAGATTAGCAGAACATTCTGTTTAGTGTGCAAAGTGTAAAATATCAAAGTCACATATTCCATTCACTGTGTCTAACCGCAGATAAGAAGCACATTCTGTTTAGTGTGCAAAGTTTCAGATTAGCAGAACATTCTGTTTACTGTGCAAAGTGTAAAATATCAAAGTCACATATTCCATTCACTGTGTCTAACCGCAGATAAGAAGCACATTCTGTTTAGTGTGCAAAGTTTCAGATTAGCAGAACATTCTGTTTACTGTGCAAAGTGTAAAATATCAAAGTCACATATTCCATTCACTGTGTCTAACCGCAGATAAGAAGCACATTCTGTTTAGTGTGCAAAGTTTCAGATTAGCAGAACATTCTGTTTAGTGTGCAAAGTGTAAAATATCAAAGTCACATATTCCATTCACTGTGTCTAACCGCAGATAAGAAGCACATTCTGTTTAGTGTGCAAAGTTTCAGATTAGCAGAACATTCTGTTTAGTGTGCAAAGTGTAAAATATCAAAGTCACATATTCCATTCACTGTGCCGAGCCGCAGATAAGCAGCACATTCTGTTTAGTGTGCAAAGTGTAAAATATCAAAGTCACATATTCCATTCACTGTGTCTAACCGCAGATAAGAAGCACATTCTGTTTAGTGTGCAAAGTTTCAGATTAGCATAACATTCTGTTTACTGTGCAAAGTGTAAAATATCAAAGTCACATATTCCATTCACTGTGCCGAGCCGCAGATAAGCAGCACATTCTGTTTACTGTGCAAAGTGTAAAATATCAAAGTCACATATTCCATTCACTGTGTCTAACCGCAGATAAGAAGCACATTCTGTTTAGTGTGCAAAGTTTCAGATTAGCAGAACATTCTGTTTACTGTGCAAAGTGTAAAATATCAAAGTCACATATTCCATTCACTGTGCCGAGCCGCAGATAAGCAGCACATTCTGTTTAGTGTGCAAAGTGTAAAATATCAAAGTCACATATTCCATTCACTGTGTCTAACCGCAGATAAGAAGCACATTCTGTTTAGTGTGCAAAGTTTCAGATTAGCAGAACATTCTGTTTACTGTGCAAAGTGTAAAATATCAAAGTCACATATTCCATTCACTGTGTCTAACCGCAGATAAGAAGCACATTCTGTTTAGTGTGCAAAGTTTCAGATTAGCAGAACATTCTGTTTACTGTGCAAAGTGTAAAATATCAAAGTCACATATTCCATTCACTGTGCCGAGCCGCAGATAAGCAGCACATTCTGTTTAGTGTGCAAAGTGTAAAATATCAAAGTCACATATTCCATTCACTGTGTCTAACCGCAGATAAGAAGCACATTCTGTTTAGTGTGCAAAGTTTCAGATTAGCAGAACATTCTGTTTAGTGTGCAAAGTGTAAAATATCAAAGTCACATATTCCATTCACTGTGTCTAACCGCAGATAAGAAGCACATTCTGTTTAGTGTGCAAAGTTTCAGATTAGCAGAACATTCTGTTTAGTGTGCAAAGTGTAAAATATCAAAGTCACATATTCCATTCACTGTGTCTAACCGCAGATAAGAAGCACATTCTGTTTAGTGTGCAAAGTTTCAGATTAGCAGAACATTCTGTTTACTGTGCAAAGTGTAAAATATCAAAGTCACATATTCCATTCACTGTGTCTAACCGCAGATAAGAAGCACATTCTGTTTAGTGTGCAAAGTTTCAGATTAGCAGAACATTCTGTTTAGTGTGCAAAGTGTAAAATATCAAAGTCACATATTCCATTCACTGTGTCTAACCGCAGATAAGAAGCACATTCTGTTTAGTGTGCAAAGTTTCAGATTAGCAGAACATTCTGTTTAGTGTGCAAAGTGTAAAATATCAAAGTCACATATCCCATTCACTGTGCCGAGCCGCAGATAAGCAGCACATTCTGTTTAGTGTGCAAAGTGTAAAATATCAAAGTCACATATTCCATTCACTGTGTCTAACCGCAGATAAGAAGCACATTCTGTTTAGTGTGCAAAGTTTCAGATTAGCATAACATTCTGTTTACTGTGCAAAGTGTAAAATATCAAAGTCACATATTCCATTCACTGTGCCGAGCCACAGATAAGCAGCACATTCTGTTTACTGTGCAAAGTGTAAAATATCAAAGTCACATATTCCATTCACTGTGTCTAACCGCAGATAAGAAGCACATTCTGTTTAGTGTGCAAAGTTTCAGATTAGCAGAACATTCTGTTTACTGTGCAAAGTGTAAAATATCAAAGTCACATATTCCATTCACTGTGCCGAGCCGCAGATAAGCAGCACATTCTGTTTAGTGTGCAAAGTGTAAAATATCAAAGTCACATATTCCATTCACTGTGTCTAACCGCAGATAAGAAGCACATTCTGTTTAGTGTGCAAAGTTTCAGATTAGCAGAACATTCTGTTTACTGTGCAAAGTGTAAAATATCAAAGTCACATATTCCATTCACTGTGTCTAACCGCAGATAAGAAGCACATTCTGTTTAGTGTGCAAAGTTTCAGATTAGCAGAACATTCTGTTTACTGTGCAAAGTGTAAAATATCAAAGTCACATATTCCATTCACTGTGCCGAGCCGCAGATAAGCAGCACATTCTGTTTAGTGTGCAAAGTGTAAAATATCAAAGTCACATATTCCATTCACTGTGTCTAACCGCAGATAAGAAGCACATTCTGTTTAGTGTGCAAAGTTGCAGATTAGGAGAACATTCTGTTTACTGTGCAAAGTGTGAAATATCAAAGTCACATATTCCATTCACTGTGCCGAGCCGCAGATAAGCAGCACATTCTGTTTAGTGTGCAAAGTTTCAGATTAGCAGAACATTCTGTTTAGTGTGCAAAGTGTAAAATATCAAAGTCACATATTCCATTCACTGTGCCGAGTCGCAGATAAGCAGCACATTCTGTTTAGTGTGCAAAGTTTCAGATTAGCAGAACATTCTGTTTAGTGTGCAAAGTGTAAAATATCAAAGTCACATATTCCATTCACTGTGTCTAACCGCAGATAAGAAGCACATTCTGTTTAGTGTGCAAAGTTTCAGATTAGCAGAACATTCTGTTTACTGTGCAAAGTGTAAAATATCAAAGTCACATATTCCATTCACTGTGTCTAACCGCAGATAAGAAGCACATTCTGTTTAGTGTGCAAAGTTTCAGATTAGCAGAACATTCTGTTTAGTGTGCAAAGTGTAAAATATCAAAGTCACATATTCCATTCACTGTGTCTAACCGCAGATAAGAAGCACATTCTGTTTAGTGTGCAAAGTTTCAGATTAGCAGAACATTCTGTTTACTGTGCAAAGTGTAAAATATCAAAGTCACATATTCCATTCACTGTGTCTAACCGCAGATAAGAAGCACATTCTGTTTAGTGTGCAAAGTTGCAGATTAGGAGAACATTCTGTTTACTGTGCAAAGTGTAAAATATCAAAGTCACATATTCCATTCACTGTGCCGAGCCGCAGATAAGCAGCACATTCTGTTTAGTGTGCAAAGTTTCAGATTAGCAGAACATTCTGTTTAGTGTGCAAAGTGTAAAATATCAAAGTCACATATTCCATTCACTGTGCCGAGCCGCAGATAAGCAGCACATTCTGTTTAGTGTGCAAAGTTGCAGATTTGCAGCACATATTCCGTGTAATATGAGGAAGGCGGGTAAAAAGGGACGGGGAAGTGGACGTGATCCTGATAGTTCAGGGCGCGGGTCAGGACGCGTAGAAACTATGCCTGGTGCCAGAGCACAAGAAAGAAAGACATCCACCATACCTAGCTTCATGTCTCAGTTTACAGGGCGTCACAGGACATCACTCTCGAGGTCAGACCACTGCGAACAGGTGGTCGGTTGGATTTCAGCTGATACTGCTTCCAGTCGGTTAAGCACCACCCTGTCTTCCACCAAGTCCACTCTCAGTAGCCAAGAGTCTGGTCAACATAATCCTCACCCTGATCATCCTTCCTCCCACCATAGAGGGTCTGGTCAAAGAAGTGATCCCACACTGGGATATAGTGAGGAGCTCGTCTCATAACCAATCCTTAATTTGAACCTCTCTCCAAGCACGCTTGCAGAGGAACATGACATCTTGTGCCCTGATTCACAACCTCTAGAGGGTACCCAATCACAAGAAGATGACAGAGGGGAACGGCATTTAAGGTCAAAGGAAGTGGATGATGATGATGATGAGACACAGTTGCCATTAAATCAACCACTATTACTGTCTCAAGACCTTGATGAGGAGGATGATATACAGTTGTCAATGACTGAGTATGTGGTGGGATCAAGACATGAGGAGGATGATCAGAGTGAGGAAGTGGAGGAGGACTTGGTGGACGATGAGGTGACTGACCCCACCTGGAAAGGTGGAGAGCCGAGCGATGACAGCAGTCCTGAGGGTGAGCCATCTGCAGCACCGCAACAGGCTGGAAGAGGCAGTGGTGTGGCTACAGAAAGAAGGCGGACCGCACCAAACTGGCCCGCAAATGTTCCACGGAGCACCCCCTTGCGTAAATCTCCCTTGCCAAGGGGTAGGTGTTCCGCGGTATGGCGTTTTTTTAAGGAAAGTGCGGACAACAAAAGAATTGTAGTTTGCAACCTGTGCCACACCAGAATGAGCCGAGGCATGAACACTAGAAACCTCACCACCACCAGCATGATCCGACACATGGCATCCAAGCACCGTAATAAGTGGGAGGAACGCCCGGATCGCCAATCTGTGTCTGCAGGCCACACCACTGCCTCCTCTTCCCCTGTTTTCGGTGCCGGCCAATCGCCTGTCGAAGGAGCAGGCCCGCATACCTCCCGCCCTGCACCTGTACCATCTGAAGCACCATCAGCGACCACATCCACTTCCCTGTCCCAGCGCAGCATCCAAATGTCGTTACCCCAGGCATTTGAGCGCAAGCGAAAATACCCAGCCACCCACCCACAGGCCATAGCACTAACCTCACACCTTTCCAAATTACTGGCCATCGAAATGCTGCCATTTAGGCTTGTGGAGACTGAGTCCTTCCGCAGCCTGATGGCAGCAGCTGTCCCTCGGTACGCAGTCCCCAGCCGCCACTACTTTTCCCGGTGTGCCGTCCCCGCCTTACACCACCATGTGTCCCGTAACATCACCCGTGCCCTGACCAACGCAGTTACTGGGAAGGTCCACTTAACGACTGACACATGGACAAGTGCTTGTGGCCAGGGACGCTACATTTCCCTGACGGCACACTGGGTGAATGTCGTGGAGGCTGGGAGCGACTCGGACCCTGGGATGGCACAGGTGCTACCCACGCCGAGGATTGCGGGCCCTACCTCCATCAGGGTTTCCGCCAGCACCTACGTTATTGGCTCCTCCTCCTCCGTTTCCACCTCCGAATTCTCTGCGCGCTGCGCCACTCACCCATCAGCCGGTAGCTGGAAGCAGTGTAGCACTGCAGTGGGGAAGCGTCAACAGGCCGTGCTGAAGCTGATCTGCCTTGGGGACAAACAGCACACGGCCTCAGAGCTGTTGCAGGGGATTAGTCACCAGACCGAGCAATGGCTCTCGCCACTCAACCTGCAACCAGGCATGGTTGTGTGTGATAATGGGCGTAACTTGGTGGCGGCTTTGGAGCTCGGCAAGCTCACACACGTACCATGCCTAGCGCATGTATTTAATTTAGTGGTTCAGCGATTTCTAAAAACCTACCCCAATTTGCATGATCTCTTGACCAAGGTGCGCCGCGTGTGTGCACATTTCCGTAAGTCATATACAGCTTCAGCCGGCCTGTTGAAGCTGCAGCAGCGCTTACAATTGCCAGCTCACCGGCTGCTGTGTGACGTGAGCATGCGCTGGAACTCCACCTTCCACATGTTGGCCCGGCTTTGTGAGCAGCAGAGGGCAGTAGTGGAGTACCAGCTGTTACACGGTCGTCGCCTCTCCGTTCAACTTCCTGTAATCAGAAGTGAGGAGTGGGAATGGATGTCAGACCTCTGTGAGGTTTTACGCAATTTTGAGGAATCGACACAGATGGTGAGCGGCGATAACGCTATTATCAGTGTAACCATCCCACTTCTGTGTCTACTGAAACGCTCGCTGCTCACAATTAAAACCGACGCTTTGCATGTGGAAGAGGTGGAAATGGGGGAGGAAGAGCTTACACAAGGTGATAGCCAGAGCACCCTCACTTCGTCTTCTCAGCGACAATTGGAGGAGGCGGAGGAGGAGGAGGAGGAGGAGGAAGACACGGTTGCCTCCGCTACAGAGGGTAGCCATGGAACTTTAGTTCCATCTCTTCAGCGTGGGTGGGCAGAAGAGGAGGAAGAGGATGAGGAGATTGAGAGTCATCCTCCTGGTGAGGACAGCGAAATCTTGCCTGTTGGTACTCTGGCACACATGGCTGACTTTATGTTAGGCTGCCTTTCCCGTGACCCACGCGTTACACGCATTTTAGACAACACGGATTACTGGGTGTTCACCCTTCTGGACCCCCGCTACAAAGAGAATTTCTCATCTCTCATTCCTCCGGTGGAGAGGACAAGCAAAATGGTGCAATACCAGAAGGTTCTTGTTGAAAAATTGCTCCAAAATTTTCCATCTGACAACGCTGGCGGCAGAGTACGTGCTACCTTGGCCAACCGAGAAGGGGAGAAAAGGGGAGCACACAGCAGTTCCGACAAAGGCAGGGCAACACTCTCCAATGCGTGGGACACCTTCATGACACCCCGCCAGCACCCTCACCCTGATGCGCAGCCTAGTGTCACAAGGAGGGAAAAGTTTTGGAAGATGGTGAAGGAGTACGTAGCAGACCGTGTCCACGTCCTCAATGATCCCTCTGTGCCTTACAACTACTGGGTGTCCAAGCTGGACACGTGGTATGAACTGGCACTCTACGCCTTGGAGGTGCTGGCCTGCCCTGCCGCCAGCGTTCTGTCTGAGCGGGTATTTAGTGCTGCTGGTGGCATCATAACAGATAAGCGTATCCGCCTTTCCACCGAAAATGCTGATAGGTTGACACTTATAAAAATGAACAAGGCCTGGATTTCCCCTGACTTCTCCACTCCACTGGAGGAAAGCCCCGGGGGAACATAAAGTCACTTTATATATGTTATTTACAATGATGGGAATACTCTGTATTCCCATTCACCCCTTCCACCCAAAAAACGGGTATATGGTTGACTCTCTTCCATATGCCCAGTGATATAATTTTTATATAGGGCCAGCTCACCAGCGGGCCCAGTGATATAATTTTTATATAGGGCCAGCTCACCAGCGGGCCCTGTGATATAATTTTTATATAGGGCCAGCTCACCAGCGGGCGCAGTTTGACAATTTTTGTATAGGTCAGCTCACCAGCGGGCCTTCTCATATAATGTTTTATTGGGTCAGCTCTCTAGCGGGCCCTCTCATATAATGTTTTATAGCGTCAGCTCACTAGCGGGCCTTCGCATATAATGTTTAGGATGGTCAGCTCCGCAGCAGACCCTCACCCATAATGTTTTAGATGGTTGGCTCAGCGCACGTTTCCCTCTTAATCATGGCCCCAGTTCAGAAAAATCGAGGAAATTTTTGGGAGAATTTGCCTCTGCGCACGTTTCCCTCTTAATCATGGCCTCAGTTCAGAAAAATCGAGGAAATTTTTGGGAGAATTTGTCTCTGCGCACGTTTCCCTCTTAATCTTGGCCTCAGTTCAGAAAAATCGAGGAAATTTTTGGGAGAATTTGCCTCTGCGCACGTTTCCCTCTTAATCATGGCCCCAGTTCAGAAAAATCGAGGAAATTTTTGGGAGAATTTGCAGATGATATACAAGTAAATATACAGCAAATACTGTTTGGTAACAATTTTTCGCCTAAAGTCGTTTTTATCTTCCTTTTTGTGTGTTTTACGGTCAGTCTGTAAAAATGGCGTACTACGGACGAAACATCGTTCCCAGCAGCGATGTTGGAGTCCAAGATGCATCCAGACATCCTCCCTATGCTGTCCCTGAACCATTTCTGTGGTGTTTCCATCCTTTTCTGCCCTTTTCCTATGGACCAGGCACCCTCCCCTCATCAGAGCAGGGGGTGCCTGGTGTAATGCTCGAGTCCTCCCATTGACTTCAATGGGGCTCGTGTGCTCAGCCGAGCACTCGAGCCTCCGGGGGCGCTCGGTCAGAGCACCCGAACACCCGAGCATTGGGGTGCTCGATCATCACTAGATACTATATTGAGAAAGATACGCTCTAAACAGGCAAAACCAGATTCCTGTTGTTCTTCCTCTAGTGAAGATAGTGAGAATGAGGATTGGGTCCAGTCCTCTTCTTATAACAGAGCCTTTACTGATGAATCTAAGGAAGTACAGGTTAAGAGAAATTTGATCTCGGATTCTGTGCTGGATCCCTCACAAATTTTAGATGTTCAGAGTAATAGTCTGTTTGATCTGGATGATATAAAACATCTACAATCATCTGAATGGTCCCCTATTGACTACATGGCCAAGTATTTAGAAATGTGGGTTCAGAAATCTATGTCCAAAAATGCCAGGAATAAGTTAAGGGCAGAATGCCCTAGACACCTGAATTAGACCCTAAGTTCGGTCAGTTTTTAAGTAAATCTGGCAAAGACCCTAGAAAGGGCATTGATAAATCTCTAAAATCCTGCAACTATAAATTAGTGGATGTTTATGGTCCAGTAACCAAAATATTTGAATTGGCGGAGGAGGCCTTACAAAATGATTCTGTTATTGATGTGCAGGTTCTCAGAGGATGGGTCCAAAGGACTATTTGCCTCTTAGGGAACACAAACACAGCTATTTTGTTGAAGATTGACCCTAAATTAGCCGAGATGGCTACCTCAGAACCTAACCCTTCAGCTCAGGGTCAGTTTTTGGTGATTCCTTTATCAAGGAATTAGGGAAGTTCTTAACTTCCTTTACGGTTTTGGAAAAAGCGCAATCATTTATGAAAAAGGTTTTCCACAATAGAGTTTTTGGCAGGGACAGGAGAATAAAGGGTTGCTCTTCCGGCCGAGCAGGTCAGTCAAGAACACATTTTCTGGGCCCCAATGTCCTGATGTTTAGAGGTCAACCCTATCAGGACACTAGGAATTCTGGACCATTTTTCCCATAGAGAGGGAGACCATGGAGGGTGAGAAGCCACAGAGGTCAATTCATGTCATGGGGCTATGCAGGTAAGTGTATCTCGAACAGCCCTTTCTTTTCAGGGAAGCGTGGGAGGCAGACTCTCCCATTTTTTACATCATTGGTCTCAGATTACAGCAGATCAGTGGGTTTTACAAACTGTTCAGGGATATTAAATAGAATTTTACGACAATCCCATTCAGTTGGGGCTACCAATTGCCTTCAATTATTCAAGGAGAAAAAAAGGTTAATCAATTCAGAGTTCAAAGAGTTGTGGCAAAAATGAGCCATTATTCAGATGTTTCTTCATTTTCTTTGGAAAGAAGTTACAATTCACTTGTCTTCCTTTAGGACTCTCTTCTGCTCCATGGTGATTCCTGAAGCTTATGAAACCCACTATAAATTATTTAAGGCACAGGGGTGTTTGGATAACTATATTTCTTGACAATATGTTAATCATGTCACAGGAGTGGGAAACTCTTCATAGGTATTCAGACTCGGATATGGCCCCAGATATCATTATAGAATCAGACACCAATCTTTTATGTTGGGGGGCAAGAGAAGGAGACATTTCTACTGGAGGAAAGTGGTCTCCTCAGGAGTTGAATCTGCACATAAACTGTCTGGAGTTTTTGGCAGGGTTGTTTGCTCTAAAAAGCTTGGCAAAAGACAAGGTGAATTGTTGTGTCCTTCGACTGGGAGGTACCAAGCCAAAACAGTTAGTGGAATTAGCAAAGGAATTTTGGCATTTCTGCCTAGACAGGATTATTGTTCTTCAAGCAGAATACTTACCGGGGTTGTCCAACGTGGTGGCAGACTGGAATTCTCTATACCTTTCGGATCGCAGTGATTGGATGATATACAGAGACATTTTTTCCCTCGTTTTGGACCTTTGGGGTCTGTTGGAGGTGGATCTGTTCACTTCTCGTCTTAATCGGCAGTTACAAAGGTCTTGCAGTTGGAGACCAGATTTGGAGGCTTTGGCGATGGATACCTTCCTCCAGTCTTGGAGAATCAGCAGGTTTTTTGCCTACCCTCCATTTGCTCTCATCCCCAGAACTATTCTGCAGATCAGGAGGCAGTTAGCGAAGGTAGTTTTGATCACACAGTTGTGGCCGACTCAGCCATGGTTCCCAGTACTTTTGGACTTAGTGGATTTTCCTTGGGTGATCAGAATTTTCCTCTTCTTTTGACAGATTCGCCAGAAAATCCACACTAATTGGTCAGGAATTTTCAACTAGTGGCTTGGCTTGTTTCTAGGGTATTACAACACTCCCTTAATTTTCCTAGTCAGCTCAGATTTTTTTGGCTGAATCATGGGCACCAGGTACTCTGGCCATGTATAAATCTGCATGGTCATTTTGTAATAATTGGTGCTTGGAACAGGGTCTGGATCCTGTATCGGCACATCTCTTTGATGCAGCAAAGGCGTATAGGACAATTAATACGTATCAGTCTGCCATTTTGGCAGGTCGTAGTAATGTGGATGGGCATCCGATGGGTCAACATACATTAATATGCAGGCTTTTACGAGGTATTAGGTTTTCAAGACCTCCTACCTCTTGTTATTCTTCACTTTGGAATGTGAATGACATGTTACCATTTTTGGACAATTGGCCTTCTAATGAGGAATTGTCTTTGAAACCATTGTCGGACAAACTATTTTGTTGTGTTTGGTTTCTTTTAAAAGAGGACTTTGGATCTGGCTTTACAGTCTTTTACCCCTATAGGGGTTCAGTTTATGATTCACAGGAAAACCAAAATGCACGTGCAGTGGTGTCTTGTCTGCAGGCTTATGAATCTAGAACGTTCTCTTTGAGACAGTCTACGTGGAATCAGTTATTGATTTATTTTCAGAAGCCACATCTACCTGTATCAGCGGCGACTTTGTCTAGATGGGTAAAATGGATTATGCAATTAGCCGGAATCTATGTTAATCTCTTTGGTGCATATTTGTCTAGAGGGGAATGGCTTCCATGGCCCTTCAGGTGGGAGGTAGCTTGGAAGACATTTTGAGAGCAGCAGATTGGTCTAGGGGATATACTTTTAGAGATTTTTATTTTAAACCTATTGATCATGTTTTGTTACATATTGTTGATCAGCTTTTTAAACTAGCATAATACGAAGCATCCGGTCTTGACATAAAATTTGTGGATTTTCCTATGGTGATGGAAAGTCAAAATTTATTAAAAACAAGGAGGAGACTATTATCCCTCCCATGTAACCCATCCTATTAAATGTTTCTTCTTTTTTGGGTTGAAGTGAGCAGGGCACTTTTGCCTTCATGACTGGAAGTTTGGTTTACATTTGATCTGTTTTGATGGAATCTGGAAGTTCTATTTGGACTGGATCTGTTACGATTTCACACATTCTTCTCGTTTATGACATGTTGGTCACAGCTGAAGAAAGAGGAGGAGTCTACTGTTGCACCTCAGTTTTATAGGATGGGACTCTATGTGATTGGTGGAACAGTGGATATGTGATATTAGCAAGTTTTCTTGTTCAATTTGTTATTTAAATAAAGTTTTTCTTTGCTGCTGTGGGATGCAGTGCCGAAAGTATAAGCAAAATACTCGACTGCGTGTTTAATAAAATTCTGACTTTCCATTACCATAGTTAGGAAAATCTTCGAATTATAAGGATACACCTGACTGCTATATGATGGACTCCTACCTAAGTAAATCATTCTGTAAAAAAAACAAAAAAAAGCCACTTATTCCAAGTGTATAATTCCCATTTATGTCTGGGAAAAAGATACAATAGGAAAAAAACACAGAACTATTTGTAATATAGCAGAGAACTGAACACAGAATGGAAATAATTTAAATGCTAAATAGGATCTGATTCAAATATGAAAATGTAGGGCCTGCGGTTTCTTAACTTTGAATCATTACTAAAATTGGGATTAAAGGGAACAAGGAATGGTCATAATAAATTAACATCTGCTAGGTCTTTTATTTCAAGGAATCTAAGGCCAACATTAAAGTATATATGACTCTGTTACCCTGCACTCTTAGAAATTCATCTTTCAACGTATTGGGCACATTTTAAAGCATCTTAAACTGTCCGCTGCAAAAATGAAACCAACAATTTCCAAACCATCTGGTTTTGGGTGTGATATTTCAGGTTTAATAATTTGTTCAGATAGAGAAATATTTGGTTAATTTTAAGGGACAACAAGAGCTCTGTAGTGTTGAGATACATGATAAATGGGATACAAATGGCCAGAAGGAAGACATTCTTACAGAAGTCAGAATTTGACAAGAACTGGCTCCCAATCCAGGGAAAATGTCATTATGGGCATTTAGCAGGAAACCATGGATCCAAGCAACAAAAATACAATTTGTATATAATGTTAATAACACAGCCTTAACGTCTTAAGTTTAGAAGACCACAGAGCAACTTCTTAAAGGGAAACTACAGCTTAAGCTCTTAGGCCTTGATTCTATTCACCCTGTTAGCTAAAGAAAACCCCCAACCACATTTTTCATAAGTAATTCAGTTACCTGTGCTACGATGAAATGCCAGCAGAAAAAAAAGCATCTCGGGAGCTAAATTTATCTCTCATTTGACCCCATAGAAACATACTAAAAATGGCAAAAAGTTGGGCACCCTGAACTGAGACCCATGGACCCCTGGTTGAGAACTACTGACTTAGTGCATATCACAAGATGGACTCAATCCACTTTATCACCATTTCGACAAACTGCACCCTTGTCCCAACTTACTGTTTCTTAGTACATCAGTCCCAGTGCTTCTTTAACCCTTTGAGTGCCAGAGTGGTGCTGAACGCATTGCAGAGCATTGCGTTCCGTACTACTCTGGCAATTAAAGGGTTAAATAGATAGTGAAATTGCAGATTCCATGGGCCAACTAGTTCTTATTAGCCATTAAAAACCTTATGGGTGAGATGTTCAAAAAGTTGTCATAATGAAAAAATTGCCACATTGTGAGTTGGTGTTAAAATAAGGACAATATTTTGTCCCTGATGAAAATGTGTCATATATCGTAGATAAGGGCTTAAAATGTGAAGTCCTTTGCTACTAGCCAGACCTGAAAAGTTACTCGCCACTGCAAGCCATAACATACCCACCAGGGCTGAATTTCTACTCGCCAGGGCTAAATTTTCACTCGCCATTGGCTGGTGGCTAGTGGAAATTTTGAGACCTGGTAGATAATGAGAAGCGTATAATTTAAAAAAGAGATTGATTTCTGACCAATGAGAGTGCTCCAGCTTACAGACAGAAAGTCTCCGTCATCGGAGGAGGCTGGATAGAGAGAGGCAGAGCAGCAGACTGCGGTACAGATCCGGTAACCGCAGTCTGCCTGGAAGTAGATAAAGAGCTATATTTATTCTTTTAATTTCTCCAAACAAGCGTTTTTTTTGTTTTTTTTTTGTTTTTTTTTAATGTATACACTTTTCTTTATCTACGATATATGAACAAACTATTTAGGTAAAGTTGTAAAGGGGTGAAAGATCCCATTTAAAATGAGAAGATTTTGATGAACGTTGCCCTTAAAAATTCTGATGTTAAAAATGTCTTTGATTTTGTCGTTGAAACAAATATTTTCAAGTTTAAACCATTTCTATTTTGCTGGGGAAAAAATGAAATTGAAAGGATAGTAATGTTTCATAATGAAAGCAACTCCAATTAATCTTCATAGTATTTGAGCCATGGAGAGTGTTATTTCAGTATTGTCAGAGTTGTAGTACAAGAGTAATTGAATGATAAAGTATCCCCCTCCCACCCCTTTTACCACTGTAAGCCGCCTCCCCTCAGATGTGGAATCTGGTCTATTGACCAGACAGATCACAGCAAGGGACAGTCTTCTTACTGTGATCATAAGGAAAACCCTGCCCCCCTTGACAGGTTTTTCCTTATGATCACTGAAGATTGTCCCTCTCTGTGATCCATCCGGACAGTCTTGCTGCTCTGAGGTGAGCAGTGTTACATCAGTAAAAGGGGCGGGAGGGGGGATACTTTATCATTCAATTACTCTTGAATTACAACTCTGACAGAATTGAAATAACACTCTCCATGGCTCAAATACTATGAAGATTAATTGGAGCTGATGTTTTTGTGAAACATTACTATCCCTTTAATCAGACAAAAATGTGACATTGAAACAATTTTTGTCTGAAAATACCTTACAATATGATGGGTAGATTAAACCACACCCACTTTTAAGACGGCTTTTTTCCATTGACGAGGATGGCGGATTTGGATGCTAAAAAATAATGGAGACATGTCTGAGAACTGACGGATCATGCTTTAAGCAGTTTTTATTCTGATTAAGACAATTTCAGTTACCACCACTTTCTGAACATCTTGCCCATAATATATCTCTATATTGTATGCTACACATCAATGAGGAGAATGTATAGTTCCTCCAGCAAATCTTCTGTGATATAATCGTCTAGAAACTGTGTCTTTGCCTAGCAGTATTTCCTAGAGTGTATGACTCTTTTAGCTCCCACAACCTACCCTCAAGAAGAGTTTAAAGTGATAGTAATGTTTCATAATAAAAGCAGCTCTAATTAATCATCATAGTATTTGGACTTTGGAGAGTGTTAATTCAGTTCTGTCAGCGTTGTAATTCCAGAGTAATTCAATGACAAAGTATCCCCCTCCCGCCCCTTTTACTGATGTAACACTGTTCAGCCAGATCAGAAGGGAGGTGCCCAGGTAGACTGCAGAGAGGGACAATCTTCAATTAAGATAAGGGAAAAACCTGAAAAACTTGTCAAGGGGGCAGGGCTTTCATTGTTCTCATAGGAAGAAGATTGTCCCCTTCTGTTATCTGTCTGGTCTATGGACTGCATTCCACATCTGAGAAGAGATGGCTTACACTAGGTAAAAGAGGCGGGAGGGGAAACTTTACTTGTTAATATCTCTCAAACCATAAAGGTTTGAGAGATAAGACTTATATCGTTCTTCATGTTTTTTTAATGCCTACAAAATAAAATAAGGATAAAACAAAGTATTACTATCCCTTTAATGTCAGTAAGCCTTGTGTTCTTGCCCAATATCACGAAAAGTAAATTGCCGTAAACTTACAACACTTTCCTGTTAATATTAACACTTTGAGTGCCGCAGGAGTATGCAACACATTGCTCCGCAATGCATTGCACACTCAGTGGCACTCAAAGGATTAATACATGGTGTTAAACAGGGCACATATGAAAGGAACACCAAAAAAAGCCCATACGCTTCACAATGTCACCCCCTTCCCCCCCAGCGCAAGTGGCATTTATTGCATTCATTGGAGAATTTTCCATGTAAGAAACGTAGTAATTTGGCTTTAGACAGGTGCAGGGCTAAAAAAAGTTGATTCCAACCTGTGGTTTAAGTGAGCAATCATCTTGGTACATCCCCCTTTTAGTAATTAAACAAATAGGAAGTTTTTAAATATTTTCAAAATCAGCTATATTTATTTTAACGGTTTTTATTTTTAAATTAATGAGATATCTTATTTTATTTATTTTCTCTGTTTATGCAAATTAGGCAGCACTTGCAGGCATGCCAGCCCAATATTAGTGTTCCACATTACTCCCCATCCCAACTGCCGCTTCCTGCCAGCCAGTACCAGCTAATTTGCATGCAACGACAAATAACTAAAGCGAAATACCTCATATAATACTGATTGAAATAAAAATGGCAAAGGGGGTACTGAAAACGATTCCTTTGTTAGTTAGAGAGCGATACTTGCAGCAGAAATAGGACAGAGACATCAAAATGACTTTTTATTTTATGACTTGTTTTTCTCTACAATTTTGTCTGTTCCATGAGAATCTGACGTGGTTTCCATTTAAATCCCAGTCCAAAGTTAAAGTTTATGTGGAAAAACTGTCTGCGATGGTGCCTCTACGTTTTGGTGTCGGAATAACCCATTTTTGGGCACACTTTAAGGTCCAAACATAAAATCATACAGAGCTTGGCATTGTTGTGCCCTGGATTCTCCGTTCTCTCACATCATTTTTCTATATAAATAGATTTTACAAGCCCTGTGATGTATCGGTCACTGGCATCTGATAAAGTTGTTTTTTTAACCATGTTTTAGCAGGAAAGCTGCAAAACCTATTG
>CM074718.1:11508218-11549617 GCA_037306005.1 Rhinophrynus dorsalis
TAGCTATGTAACAGCTTCACAAATTAAGCATAGGCTTAAAGGGATAGTAATACTTCATTTTATCTTTATTTTATTTTGTAGGCATTAAAAAAACATGAAGAACAATATAAGTCTTATCTCTCAAACCTTTATGGTTTGAGAGATATTCACAAGCAAAGTTTCCCCTCCCGCCCCTTTTACCTAGTGTAAGCCATCTCTTCTCAGATGTGGAATCCAGTCCATAGACCAGACAGATAACAGCAGGGGACAATCTTCTTCCTATGAGAACAATGAAAGCCCTGTCCCCCTTGACAAGTTTTTCCCTTATCTTAATTGAAGATTGTCCCTCTCTGCAGTCTACCTGGGCACCTCCCTTCTGATCTGGCTGAGCAGTGTTACATCAGTAAAAGGGGCGGGAAGGGGACACTTTGTCATTGAATTACTCTTGTACTACAACTCTGACAGAATTGATATAACACTCTCCATAGTCCAAATACTATGATGATTAATTAGAGTTGCTTTTATTATGAAACATTACTAGACCTTTAAACCCTTCAATAATTACATCCTCTCTACAACTCAGGATCTTAAAACAAGCAATACGTGCATATGTCACTATGGGTGCTAAGTGGCACTGTATCTATTAGCTACTAAGGTACTTTCCCCATGGCAGTTATATTACAGAGCATCACCCGTGGTTTGCAGTATGAATGAATGAATTAATATGTTTATTTATATAGAGCCACAAGTGTACTCACCACTTTACAATTAAGGCTTTAGCTGTGCAGGATGACAAGTGCTCTGTAGAGCGAAACACTGGATGTGAGGTCCCTGGCCCAAAGCTTACAATCTAAAGTGGTAATGGCAGACATACAGAATACGTAAGAGTCAAGTGCTGAATACAGCACAAGAGTTCTGGTTAGAATATGGGGCAGAAATAAAGTAAATCATTTATAAGACTATAAGAGAGGTGCAGTGGCGCAGGGTGGGAGGTAGAACATTTCATAGATAAGACTATAAGAGAGGTGCAGTGGTGCAGGGTGGGAGGTAGAACATCTCATAGATAAGACTATAAGAGAGGTGCAGAGGTGCAGTGGTGCAGGGTGGGAGGTAGAACATTCCATAGATAAAACTATAAGAGAGGTGCAGTGGTGCAGGGTGGGAGGTAGAACATCTCATAGATAAGACTATAAGAGAGGTGCAGTGGCGCAGGGTGGAAGGTAGAGCATTCCATAGATAAGACTATAAGAGAGGTGCAGTGGTGCAGGGTGGGAGGTAGTACATTCCATAGATAAGACCATAAGAGAGGTGCAGTGGTGCAGGGTGGGAGGTAGAGTGTTCCATTGATAAGACTATAAGAGAGGTGCAGTGGTGCAGGGTGGGAGGTAGAACATTCCATTGATAAGACTATAAGAGAGGTGCAGTGGTGCAGGGTGGGAGGTAGAACATTCCATAGATAAGACTATAAGAGAGGTGCATTGGTGCAGGGTGGGAGGTAGAGCATTCCATAGATAAGACTATAAGAGAGGTACAGTGGTGCAGGGTGGGAGGTAGAACATTCCATAGATAAGACTATAAGAGAGGTGCAGTGGTGCAGGGTGGGAGGTAGAACATCCCATAGATAAGACTATAAGAGAGGTGCAGTGGTGCAGGGTGGGAGGTAGAACATTCCATTGATAAGACTATAAGAGAGGTGCAGTGGTGCAGGGTGGGAGGTAGAACATTCCATAGATAAGACTATAAGAGAGGTGCATTGGTGCAGGGTGGGAGGTAGAGCATTCCATAGATAAGACTATAAGAGAGGTACAGTGGTGCAGGGTGGGAGGTAGAACATTCCATAGATAAAACTATAAGAGAGGTGCAGTGGTGCAGGGTGGGAGGTAGAACATTCCATTGATAAGACTGTAAGAGAGGTGCAGTGGCGCAGGGTGGAAGGTAGAGCATTCCATAGATAAGACTATAAGAGAGGTGCAGTGGTGCAGGGTGGGAGGTAGAACATTCCATAGATAAGACTATAAGAGAGGTGCAGCGGTGCAGGGTGGGAGGTAGAGCGTTCCATAGATAAGACTATAAGTGAGGTGTAGTGGCACAGGGAAGGAGGTAGAACATTCCATAGATAAAACCATAAGAGATGAACAGTGGCACAGGGTGGAAGGTAGAGCATTCTATAGATAAGACTATAAGAGAGGTGCAGCGGTGCAGGGTGGGAGGTAGAACATTCCATAGATAAGCCTATAAGAGAGGTGCAGTGGGGCAGGGTGGGAGGTAGAACATTCCATAGATAAGACTATAAGAGAAGTGCAGTGGTGCAGGGTGGGAGGTAGAACATTCCATAGATAAGGCAATAAGAGAGGTGCTGTGGTGCAGGGTGGGAGGTAGAACATTCCATAGATAAGACTATAAGAGAGGTGCATTGGTGCAGGGTGGGAGGTAGAACATTCCATAGATAAGACTATAAGAGAAGTGCAGTGGCGCAGGGTAGGAGGTAGAACATTCCATAGATAAGGCAATAAGAGAGGTGCTGTGGTGCAGGGTGGGAGGTAGAACATTCCATAGATAAGACTATGAAAGAGGTACAGTGGTGCAGGGTGGGAGGTAGAACATTCCATAGATAAGACTATTAGAGAGGTGCAGTGGTGCAGGGTGGGAGGTAGATCATTCCATAGATAAGACTATAAGAGAGGTGTAGTGGTGCAGGGTGGGAGGTAGAACATTCCATTGATAAGACTGTAAGAGAGGTGCAGTGGCGCAGGGTGGAAGGTAGAGCATTCCATAGATAAGACTATAAGAGAGGTGCAGTGGTGCAGGGTGGGAGGTAGAACATTCCATAGATAAGACTATAAGAGAGGTGCAGCGGTGCAGGGTGGGAGGTAGAGCGT
Source organism: Rhinophrynus dorsalis (assembly GCA_037306005.1). Classification (NCBI taxonomy): domain Eukaryota; kingdom Metazoa; phylum Chordata; class Amphibia; order Anura; family Rhinophrynidae; genus Rhinophrynus; species Rhinophrynus dorsalis. Next base: position 11,511,077 of record CM074718.1, read on the forward strand.
TCCATAGATAAGACTATAAGTGAGGTGTAGTGGCACAGGGAAGGAGGTAGAACATTCCATAGATAAAACCATAAGAGATGAACAGTGGCACAGGGTGGAAAGTAGAGCGTTCCACAGATAAGACTATAAGAGAGGTGCAGTGGTGCAGGGTGGGAGGTAGAACGTTCCATAGATAAAACCATAAGAGATGAACAGTGGCACAGGGTGGAAAGTAGAGCGTTCCATAGATAAGACTATAAGAGAGGTGCAGTGGTGCAGGGTGGGAGGTAGAACGTTCAATAGATAAGACTATAAGAGAAGTGCAGTGGTGCAGGGTGGAAGGTAGAACATTCCATAGATAAGACTATAAGAGAGGTGCAGTGGTGCAGGGTGGGTGGTAGAACATTCCATAGATAAGACCATAAGAGAGGTGCAGTGGCGCAGGGTGGGAGGTAGAACATTCCATAGATAAGACTATAAGAGAGGTGCAGCGGTGCAGGGTGGGAGGTAGAACATTCCATAGATAAGACTATAAGAGAGGTGCAGTGGTGCAGGGTTTGAGGTAGAACATTCCATAGATAAGACTATAAGAGAGGTGCAGTGGCACAGGGTGGGAGGTAGATCATTCCGATAAGACTATAAGAGAGGTGCAGTGGCGCAGGGTGGGAGGTAGAACATTCCATAGATAAGACTATAAGAGAGGTGCAGCGGTGCAGGGTGGGAGGTAGAGCGTTCCATAGATAAGACTATAAGTGAGGTGTAGTGGCACAGGGTTTGAGGTAGAACATTCCATAGATAAGACTATAAGAGAGGTGCAGTGGCACAGGGTGGGAGGTAGATCATTCCGATAAGACTATAAGAGAGGTGCAGTGGTGCAGGGTGGGAGGTAGAATATTCTATAGATAAGACCATAAGAGAGGTACAGTGGCGCAGGGTGGGAGGTAGAACATTACATAGATAAGACTATAAGAGAGGTGCAGTGGTGCAGGGTGGGTGGTAGATCATTCCGATAAGACTATAAGGGAGGTGCAGTGGCGCAGGGTGGGAGGTAGAATATTCTATAGATAAGACCATAAGAGAGGTGCAGTGGCGCAGGGTGGAAAGTAGTTCATTCCGATAAGACTATAAGAGAGGTGCAGTGGCACAGGGTGGAAAGTAGATCATTCCGATAAGGCTATAAGAGAGGTGCAGTGGCACAGGGTGGGAGGTAGAACATTCTATAGATAAGACTATAAGAGAGGTGCAGCGGTGCAGGGTGGGAGGTAGAACATTCCATAGATAAGACTATAAGAGAGGTGCAGTGGTGCAGGGTGGGAGGTAGAACATTCCATAGATAAGACTATAAGAGAGGTGCAGTGGCATAGGGTGGGAGGTAGATCATTCCGATAAGACTATAAGAGAGGTGCAGTGGCGCAGGGTGGGAGGTAGAACATTCCATAGATAAGACTATAAGAGAGGTGCAGCGGTGCAGGGTGGAAGGTAGAACATTCCATAGATAAGACTATAAGAGAGGTGCAGTGGCACAGGGTGGAAAGTAGTTCATTCCGATAAGACTATAAGAGAGGTGCAGTGGCACAGGGTGGAAAGTAGATCATTCCGATAAGGCTATAAGAGAGGTGCAGTGGTGCAGGGTGGGAGGTAGAATATTCTATAGATAAGACCATAAGAGAGGTACAGTGGCGCAGGGTGGGAGGTAGAACATTACATAGATAAGACTATAAGAGGGGTGCAGTGGTGCAGGGTGGGAGGTAGAACGTTCCATAGATAAGACTATAAGAGAGGTGCAGTGGTGCAGGGTGGGAGGTAGAACATTCCATAGATAAGACTATAAAAGAGGTGCAGCGGTGTAGGGTGGGAGGTAGAACATTCTATAGATAAGACTATAAGAGAGGTGCAGTGGCACAGGGTGGAAAGTAGATCATTCCGATAAGGCTATAAGAGAGGTGCAGTGGCACAGGGTGGGAGGTAGAACATTCCATAGATAAGACTATAAGAGAGGTGCAGTGGTGCAGGGTGGGAGGTAGAACGTTCCATAGATAAGACTATAAGAGAGGTGCAGTGGTGCAGGGTGGGAGGTAGAACGTTCCATAGATAAGACTATAAGAGAGGTGCAGCGGTGCAGGGTGGGAGGTAGAACATTCCATAGATAAGACTATAAGAGAGGTGCAGTGGTGCAGGGTGGGAGGTAGAGTGTTCCATAGATAAGACTAAAAGGGAGGTACAGTGGTGCAGGGTGGGAGGTAGAACGTTCCATAGATAAGACTATAAGAGAGGTGCAGCGGTGCAGGGTGGGAGGTAGTACGTTCCATAGATAAGACTATAAGAGAGGTGCAGTGGTGCAGGGTGGGAGGTAGAACGTTCCATAGATAAGACTATAAGAGAGGTGCAGCGGTGCAGGGTGGGAGGTAGAACATTCCATAGATAAGACTATAAGAGAGGTGCAGCGGTGCAGGGTGGGAGGTAGTACGTTCCATAGATAAGACTATAAGAGAGGTGCAGCGGTGCAGGGTGGGAGGTAGAACATTCCATAGATAAGACTATAAGAGAGGTGCAGTGGTGCAGGGTGGGAGGTAGTACGTTCCATAGATAAGACTATAAGAGAGGGGCAGTGGTGCAGGGTGGGAGGTAGAATATTACATAGATAAGACTATAAGAGAGGGGCAGTGGTGCAGGGTGGGAGGTAGAACGTTACATAGATAAGGAGCAATGAGAGAAAAAGCTTTGATATGTGAGAGGGCTGTAGACACAAAAGGAGCTGATAGGAGATTGTCATTGGCTGATCGTAAATGGCAGGATGGGGTATAACAGGAGATCAGAGTGGAAATGTAGGCTTCCCTGTAAAAGTAGGTATATGGAGACTGAGCATATAAACCACAAAGTCTGTGACTAAGAGCCACATATTTCTGGGTTGAATTCTAGCCAAGAGTGTCAGTTTTCTGACCTGTCAAATGGTTGAAAGGAGATGTCTGGGAAATGTACAATGCAGCCTGGGCTTTTTACTAAGTTTTCTCCCATAGACGCTTACTTAGTAAAACATTGTAATTTCCCTTTAAATCTGTACTTCTACAGCCTAACATACATTACATATATTACCAACACCTTTATACTACATGAAATTCTAAAAACAAGTAATATTATCACGTGTGGAAGCTTATAAACCATGGACCTTTTAATGCCCGATGTTTCCTCAGGGTTTGGGCCTCTAACAACAAATCTAACAAATCATCCTCTACAAACTACTCTATCAAGTCAAGTGACAGCTTAAGTCAGGGGGTTCCTGTCTCTATCACTTTACATACAAATTTCTTATTTTATTTTATTTATTTATTTTTATTAAAGTGATAGTAATGTTTCACAAAAACAGCAGCTCCAATTAATCTTCATAGTATTTGGGCCATGGAGAGTTATTTCAGTACTGTCAGAGTTGTAGTACAAGAGTAATTGAATGATAAAGTATCCCCCTCCCGCCCCTTTTACCTAATGTAACACTGCTCACCTCAGATGTATAATATGGTCTCTTGACCGGAGAGGTCAAGTGACAATCTTCTTACTTTGAGAACAATGAAAGCCCTGCCCCCTTGACAGATTTTTCCCTTAAGTTAATTGAAGATTGTCCCTCTCTGTGATCCATCCGGACAGTCTTGCTTCTCTGAGGTGAGCAGTGTTACATCACTAAAAGGGATGGGAGGGGGATACAATTTCTTTTGAACTACAATTCTGACAGTATTGAAATAACTCTCTCCATGGCCCAAATACTTTGAAGATTAATTGGAGCTGTTTTTATTTTGAAACATTACTATCCCTTTAACTGTCCCCCCAATACCAGTCAAGAACCCCCCCCAAAATAAATTGCCTTTTCAACTGATTCATTCCCCAGACTCCAACAACCAACACAGGCACCCTGCATGGATTTGCAATAAGGCTCTGTATAAGGCTCCACAGGAGTAAACACAATCCACATGGATTAACGAATGAAACTGTTCACCTCTATACAGGCATACCTCTCTGGCACTCAGAGGGTTAATCAGGATCTGGGAATAGCTCCCAGACATTAGCTAGCTTAGGATGATGGGAACTATAGTACACAATAGTGGGAAATCCTCAGGTTGCCCATCACGTACACTTAGAGCAGAATGAAAAAAACGTGCGCATGCGCTTAAGGCATTTTTCAGGAGCAGATAGATATTGCACATTTTCTAAAGTTGGAACTGCGCATGAAAAATTTGCTTCTACAACAACACTAAACACGTATAAAATAGTTTGCAAAAGCACTTTCTGCATTAGGCGCATTCGCTATTTCACTCAGACAGATTATTTAATTCTGAACTAGAAAACTATGCACTAGTCAGATCGGCCTAACAGAAATCAGAATCTGCTGGTAGCCAAAGGGTGCTACAGGGGAAATAGTGGTAATTACAGAGAACAAAAAGATAACCCTGCCTAACGAGCAAACCATAGCTCAGAGCTTTCCAAACTTTTCATGTTGGTGACGTCCTTTTTAGACATGCATCATTTCGTGACACAGTAATTCCATTTTGCTAGCAAACCAGAGGTTAAACTAATAGGGTTGCCACCTTTTCTTTAAAAAAATACCAGCCAAGGCATTCCCTCCATAGACTTAACACTGGAAAGAAGCCAATTTTTTACCGGCCTGCTGGTAAAATACCGGCTGGGTGGCAACCCTATAAACTAATAATCCCTTATAAGAGATATGGACACATACTTAAATTGTAATAATGAGATATATGGGGATACAACATATCTCATGAAAACCTTTTGTATATACTGCTGAAGGCATTAAGCATGTCGTGTGGTTTTTAAAAGGGTGACGTGAGAATGTTGCAACCCATATAAGAGCAAGATTCTCATGTCGCATTAGTAAGTAGATAGCGCATAACTGATTTTAGAAGTACTGTCTGTCTTTCCTGTCTCATCGGCGCCACAAGCAGAAGCAGTAGCCATGTGACAGGCAGCCTTGGCGCACAGGGACACTCCAGCCTGGCAGCCCAAAGAGAGGGCAGAGGTATAGAGGAGGTGGCACCTCAAAAGATTTTAACAGCTGAACCGTCAAAAGATTTGTAACAGCTGGAGTGCCTCCGTGTGCTGTATACATATTATATGTGCAGCACACAGAGGCACTCCAGCTGTTACAAATCTTTTGTGGTGCTCCAGCTGTATGCAGCACACGGAAGTAATCTCCCACTGTGTAAATGTTACCATTAAGTAGTAGTGTTTTATCTCAGTTCCCAGTGTAGCTCGTGCTTGGGTTGAATGACAATCTTGCACTGTGTAAAAGGCACTTTTGCTGTGACACACCTACACACTGCAGCCGACACACTAACGTGTCACGACACACAGTTTGGAAAGCACTGCCATAGCTACTCTATTGGCAGATGCTGAAATAAACAGGCCTGGGATAGAAATTAAAACTTAACTTTTATTAATCCCTGCCTAAAATACCGGGGCACAAACCGGCTTGCCGTGTGTTAACAAAAACAAAAAAACACCAAAAACTTTGTAAAAGCTCTCATACAGAGAGTAACAGAAAGAAAACAAAAGGAGCGGTTAAAAAATCAAATTACTACCTAGCAGAGGACTCTGTCCTAGGATAGCATCTGCCTAAAAGATTCTCACAGACTCCGTTCCTATGTATAGTTCTGAACTGGAAGCTGGCTGTCTGCCTAAACCACAACACAGTTAACGCTGAGTTTCATTTGATACAGGTAGATACTTAAAGGGATAGTAACCCCCCCAACAACGTGATGCCAAAAGAGAGCAATCGTGCAAACATACTGAACTCCCTTATTCCCATCTCTCAAACCTTTATGGCTTGAGAGATGTAAGGCAAGAAAGACCTCCGCTCCCTCCCCCTTCTCATACGTCTGCTGTATAGCGGGCGTCATGAGATCCTGCTTCTGGGACCAGACGGCGGCTCTTCAGGAGCTCTGTCATCTTGATATCTCGGTATAATTACTTCATTGGTATGGTATAAAACGTGTGACTGGCTTGCAAGCACATGATGTAGAACAGAACTCCCAGAATTCCTCACAGAATGCTCCCAGCACAGAACTCCCAGCATTTCGTGCTCCCAGCATTCCACACAGAATGCTCCCAGCACTGAATTCCCAGCATTCTATGTGTTGGGGAAATCTCTACTGGTCAAGACTGCTTCTGACAAACATCCTAACGAATTATTATATAGGATTCCTGTGAGTGCTGTCCAGTCTCCAACGTACTATATATATATATATATATATATATATATATATATATATATATAATACATAGTGTTGAGCGAGCGTGCTCGGCCGATGCTCGGATCGGCTCGAGCATCGCTCTGCTCGGCACATGGCGGTACTCGTCGAGTACCGCCATGTGCTCGCCCGCCATGTTCGGGTGGCGGGGATCTGTGCCGGAAGAGGCACAGATCTGAAGACGCTCCGCTGGACCACCAGGGACTGGAGGTACGGGGGCATTGCGGAGATGAAGGGGGCATTGCGGAGATGAAGGGGGACATTGTGGAAGAGGGGCATAGACTCTATGCCCCTCTTCCACAATGTCCCCCTTCATCTCCGCTATGCCCCTCTTCCACAATGTCCCCCTTCATCTCCTCTATGCCCCTCTTCCACAATGTGCCCCTTCATCTCCGCTATGCCCCTCTTCCACAATGTCCCCCTTCATCTCCTCTATGCCATAGAGGAGATGAAGGGGGACATTGTGGAAGAGGGGCATAGCGGAGATGAAGGGGGACATTGTGGAAGAGGGGCATAGCGGAGATGAAGGGGGACATTGTGGAAGAGGGGCATAGCGGAGATGAAGGGGGCATAGCGGAGATGAAGGGGGACATTGCGGAGATGAAGGGGGCATTCGGAGATGAAGGGGGCATAGCGGAGATGAAGGGGGGCATTGACCAGGCACCCTCCCCTCATCAGAGCAGGGGGTGCCTGGTGTAATGCTCGTGTCGCCCCATTATATTCAATGGGGCTCGGGTGCTCGGCCGAGCACTCGAGCCTCAGGGGGTGCTCGGTCAGAGCACCCGAGCACCCGAGCATCGGGGTGCTCGCTCAACACTAATAATACACACATCACATATCACACTGCAAGGGTTTGACTTTTTTATTGTCAGTTTCCAGTAGTGACTTGTGGCATTTTCCAAAGCTCCACACTTGGAGCCAACTCTCTTTATAAATGATCTCCCAACAGTCTGTAACACAGCAGCCAAGAGTACGTATTGATGGCACTATAATTGATGCAAAAAAAACCCAGCCTAGCACAATATAAAACTGTACTTCAAACTCATTTCTCTGAGGTTGGGAAATGGCTAGAAAATAAAAATGTTGCTTAAATGAACAAAAAAACTGTTACCATGGTATATGAAACAAAGGCAAAACCTTGAAAGCGTCTAGATAATAAATCTTGCATTCAACTCCTGAACTGTCATAGGTAAACTTGCCTTAAGGACCATTGATGGTCCTCGTACATCATGGAATTCAGGGGTCCACTCTGCATGTCGCTCAGGGACCCCTAAATCCGATGCGCTAAAAAAAAAAATGCTCCATGGTCCTTAACTGTCGGCTGCAGTCGTTAAGAAGTTAAATATTTTGCAAATAGCCCAGCTACAGAACATTGTCACTTGTACTCAGGAATGTGGACAATAGGGATTGACTTGAAAACAGAAAAAAAGATGGTGCCCTGTTAGCCAGTGGAGTAGATAGGATTCAGTGTAGCAAAAAACTCACAAGAGTGGTATAAAGGTGATACCTTTTAATGGTTAACTGAGGACATCGAAAGTACAAGCTTAGTGTCCTGAAAGCTTGCACTTGCGACGTCCTCAGTTAACCATTAAAAGATATCACCTTTATATCACTCTTGTGAGGGTTTTGCTACACTGAATCCTATCTACATGAAAAGAGAAACGTGCAAAAAACACTTTTTACCTTCCGTGGGAATTCCCAGGAAAAGTGCAGTTTTTCAGTAATTTTTCCACCACGCATATACTGATTCGCATCCTTGTCACACTGCACAGGTAGATTTAGAACCATACATACTGGTCCCCAGCCTTGTCACACTGTACTGGTAGACATAGATCAACACATACAGGCCACCTGCTAACTACTGTTGTCATCCAAGCTTTCTGTCAGATTCCAAATCCCGTCTCTCCTCCTATCTTTCTTCTGACAATCCTGTCCTTACTCTGGGTGACTTTAACTGTCATATTGATGACCCCTCCGTTCTCTGGACTTCACGTCTTCTAGAGCTAACCTCCTCATTTGTTCTCCAGGAATGGAATGACTACCCACACACAAAGGCTGGTCACTGCCTAGATCTTGTCTTTACTAAGAGCCTGGATCTTTCCTTTTTCACAGTTTCCCCACTCCCTCTATCAGACCACCATCTTGTATCTTTCTATCTCTCTCCCACTCTGTCACCTTCCCCCATCCCTCCCATCAACAGATTTATAAGGGATAACTTCTTGCTTGATCTCCCTGGTTTGAGATCTCACTTAAATCTGACCATTGCTTTATCTTGTCCATCGCTGACACAGACATTCTTGTTAACTCCTGCAACTCAGTCATATCCTCTGCAATCGATTATTTTGCCCTTCTGAAACATCAAAAGGTTCATCAAGTTAATCCACGACCCTGGCTTAATTACCACACCCTCATCCTATGTTCTTGCACTCTCTCTGCTGGAAGTTTCTGGAGGAAATCTCACTCACACGCAGAGTTCGTTCACTTTAAAATTTCTGCTGTCTTGCCCACATTTTGCCTTATCAAATGCTAAACAGTAATGCTACACCACACTAATACACAACAGCCAATCTAACCCTTGCCATCTCTTTCCAGTTTTTGACTCCTTCAGCTACCTCTCACTCCATCCATTCACCACAAGCTTTTACTGAGTACTTAAAAGACAAGGTGTAATCTATTCAAAAACAGATTCCTGTTCTTCCATCGTTTTCTATTTTGACCGTTTTGCTCCAGTAACAGAGGCAGATGTTTCTCAACTTCTTCTGTCCATCCTCCTCACCACATGCTCCTTGGACCTTTTGCCCTCCTACTTACTCAAACCACTTGCACCAGTCCTTTCACCTATATTAACACACATTTTCCAAACCTCTCTCTCCACAGGCATCTTCTCTTCTTCATTCACACAGGCACAAGTCAAACCCCTAGTCAAGATGTCCAACCTCGACCCCTTCTGTCTGAATTCTATTTCTTACTTCCTGTCACAGGGTGAACAGGAAATTAACACACTGACAAGTACAGATGAACTTAATATAAAACTTTATGGAGTACAATAAAGACAGGTAATAAGGAAACAGACTGGGTGCAACAAATGACACAACAATAGTATTGTAATGACACGAAGTGGCAGTAGATAGTGACACACCTTCACGAGAACAGGAAGGGACAGTGGACTCACTTTCCTTACCCTTCACCAGGCAGGTGAGCAGCAATGGAATGGCCCTTGGACTACACAGGTAGCTGCGAGGATAGTGCAGGGACACCACATACACGGAATGAATGGCACACCTTCATGAGACCAGGAAGGAACAGTGAACTCACTTTTCTCACCCTTCACTAGGCAGATGAGCGATAATGGAAAGGTCCTGGGACTCACACAGGTAGAAGGAATAACAGTGCGAGTACTTCACGCGTGCGGCTGACTGGCACACCTTCACGAGACCAGGGAGGAACAGTGAACTCACTTTCCTCACCCTTCACCAGGCAGGTGAACAGTAACGGAATGGCCCTTGGACTTACACGGTAGATGTGAGGTCAGTGCAGATCACTCCCACACACACACAGTCGGTAGGAATAAAAGAGTGCACCAATACCCAGACAGGGTATACAATAGGCTGATAGCCAGTACTGAGTCTGGGTAAGGCAACACACAAAACGAGATGGCCACGGGAGGTCAAACACACGGAATGACCGACAAGCGCCGCTAATGTAACCGAGCGCAGGACGGAAGGCACAGGCAACACGGAAACCAAAACGAGGCATGGAATGGTAAAGGAGCGCAACAACGGAGAGTATATCAAGAGGCAGCCAATGGTCAGAGTCGGATCGGGTAGTCAGACGTCGCCAGTGGTCATAGCCGGAACAGGTAGTCAGACGTAGCCAGGGGTCAGAGCCGGAACGGGTAATCAGACGTAGCCGGGAGTCGGAACCGGAATGGATAGTCAGACCTTGCCAGTGGTCGTAGCCGGAATGGGTAGTCAGATGTAGCCGGGAGTCAGAACTGGAACGAGTAGTCAGAAGTAGCCATGTAATACACAGGAACAGTAATGGACCAACACAGCAATAAGCTCAGGTACACCACGAAAGGGCAAAGTTAATTACACAGGCTGAGGTTTAAAAACCCTGACAGGTGGGTGGAGCGATGACCTCACCAACATGGTGACCTATACAAATAGCAACTCAGCGAGAGCGACAGCTAGGAAGTAAATAATGTCGCTCTATGGCAATTCTGCAAGAGGCAATCACAGGCACCGTGATACTTCCATACTCTTAGAATTCCTTGTCTTCTGCCAAATAACCACATTCCTTTACTGTAACAATCTTCTGGATCCTTTGCAGTCTGGATTCTGGTGTGGACACTCAACTGAGGCAGCTCTCTGTAAAGTGGCTATTGATCTCCAGACTTCAAAATCCAAAGGCCAGTGCTCTATTCTCATACTACTTGACTTATCCTTTGCATTTAACACAGTTTATCATGCTCTTCTTGCTCAGATTCTCCATAGTCTTCATTTCTGCAATCAAGCTGCTTCATAGCTCTGGTCATATCTTTCACAACTTGTCTTATGGCAATAACATCTCCTCTACAGTCCCTCTGTATGTGGGGGCACCTCAAAGCTCTGTCTGGGTCCACTACTTCTTCGCCCTGTACACCCTTTAATTAGATGAACTTATATGTGATGATACCCAAACATATATGTCCACTCCTGAACTTTCACCTTAAATCAAGTTACAAATTTCAGACTGCCTCTTGGCCATATACTCCTGGATGGCTCAGCGTCAGCTGAAGATAAACCTGTCCAAATCAGAACTTCTCATTTTCCCTCCAAGATCTCACCTAACACCCAACTTCACAATTATAGATGATGGAACTGATATTTATCCGGTCAGCTCAGCACGCTGCCTTGGGGCCATATTTGATTCCTCCCTTTCCTTCACCCTTCACATAAACTCCGTGGATAGAACCTGTCAATTATTCCTTCACATCATTGCTAAAACCTGCCCATTCCTGTCCCAAAAAATTACTAAATCTCTTTTGCTTGTCCTCATTCTGTCCCTCTTAGATTATTGCAATGTCCTACTAACTGGTTCCCCTGGATTTCCATCTCCCCCCTATGCAATCTGTCTTAAGCTGAGCTGCACAAATCACCTCACTCGCCCCAAAAACTGAACCTGCTCAGATCATTCTTAGACATCTGACATGGGTCCCTATTCAGCAACTCATCACTTACAAAGTCCTTCTTCTCACCTTTAATGCTCTCCACACAGCTTCCCTCCCTCCTTACATCTCTTCCCTCATCTCCTCTTATGTTTTCAGCCTCCTCCTTCGCTCAGCACACAACGCACTTCTTGTTGCACCATCCACACACCGTCTGCCCTGACCCATCTCAAACCTTTTTCACTTTCCTCTCCTTACCTGTGGAACGTCATGCCTCTCTCCCTATGTCTAGAACCCTCCCCTAGTCTTTAAAGCAGAACTTTTACATACTAATAAGTCGCCCTTCAATAATTAAACAAGTGGCAACTAGCTTGATAACATTTATTACCTCTCAAAAGTGCCAGATTCTAAAGAAATGCTTAAACTTTGGAGACTGACTGCCAGGTTAGTGCTGTCTGCGTGCGTGCGCCATCAGTCCCTTCCGGTGACCTTGTGGCACACTGCAGTGCTTCTTACAGGAGACCGGGACTGACAGTGCACGTGCGCAGACAAGATGTCTGCATTGATGTCTGGTTTGTGGTCTCTGAAGATTAAAGATTTCGTTAGAATCTGGCAATTTAGAGAGGTAATACATGTATTATTGTTACAGCTTACCTTGCTTTCAGCATCATCTACAGGCGCGAGGCTTCAAGCATGCAGCAGGCCTCTGTTTTATGCATTTGCTTCCTACTTACTTCCTGCTTCCTCCCTCTGAGCTGCTTCTCCTACTTCCTCTGGAGGGGTTTAAAGGGCTGACTGAGTCCTGACTAATTTGCCCTTGCGTTGTTGTTCATAGCAGTTCTGTTACCTTGGGCTCTGTGTATGACCTGGCTAATCTTTCATCCATTCTAGTGCTGACCTGTGGCTCTGTCTGACTACTCTTTTGCCTAACTCCTAATAGCGGACATCAAATCTGGTGCAGACTTGTGGCTCTGGCTGACTACTTGAACTGTGTTTGACCCGGCTTGTTTGACTACCCCCTCTGGTGCTGACTTGTGGCTCTGTATGACTATTCTTTCGTCTTTTCCCCTGGTGATCAGACACCCAGTCTAGTGTGGGCCTGGGGCTCTGGTAGACTTGCATAGCTGACTGTAGGCATGAGTCAGTATTCACCCTTACTTCTTCTGACTGCAGTCGTGAGTCAGTATTCACTCCTACTGACTGCAGGCGTGAGTCAGTATTCACCCTTACTGGCTCCAGGTGTGAGTCATGATATTTCCTTCTGCAGGCGGGGTCAGTTCCTCTGTCCAGTGGTTCCTGTGTTCCTGTTCATCGGAATAAGTCTTGCTGTGCCAGTGTCTGCAGAAGCTACCAGTTCCAGTGTTCCTGCATGTTGGATCAAGAATTGTGTGTCAGTTCCTGCAGAGACTAACAGTGGCTTTGGCCTAGTCTCTAGTAGTGTGGTCTAGTGCAAGGCCTATTGATTGCTGTTATAGTGCTGAGTGCTAGTACCTTCTGCTTGTTCCTGCTGTTGCTGTTACCTTTTGTACCTTTAATAAATTGCATTCAGATTACCGTACTGATTCCTGATTGTTTCTGGGCAACAGTGACAATTATCAAGCTAGTCGCCATATGTTTAATTTTTGAAAGGTGACTTATTACTATGTGATAGTTATGCTTGAAGTCTACCCTGAAATCCTATCTTCTGGAGCACAAGGACCATGCACCCCCTTCTGGCAAACTGAGCACTTGTAATCTCAGCACCTGACACCCTCTTACCCTGTAGTCTGTCTCCTATTACTGATTTAGACTGCAAGCTCCTTGCGGCAGGGACCTATCTCCTATTCTTTTTTATGAAAGTGACAGTGATTTTATCTTCATTTATTTATTGCAACATACTACTGTTTTAAGACGCTGTGCATAATGTGTGACACCATATGAATAAAGATATACATACATACTCTCTGTCCTGTTCTTCTGACTCTCCTCCTATTTTAACCTTTTGAATGCCAGAGTGGTACGCAAAGCATTGCTTTGCAATGCCCTGCGTACTCCACTTGCACTCAAACGTTTAAAGGGATTGTAATGTTTCACAAAAACAGCAGCACCAATTAATCTTCATAGTATTTGGGTCATGTAGAGTGTTATTTCACTACTGTCAGATTTGTAGTTCAAGAGTAATTGAATGATAAAGTATCCCCCTCCCACCCCTTTTACTGATGTAACACTGCTCACCTCAGAGCAGCAAGACTGTCTGGATGGATCACAGAGAGGGACAAACTTCAGTGATCATAAGGAAAACCCAGAAAAACCTGCCAAGAGGGACAGGGTTTTCCTTATGATCACAGTAAGAAGATTGTCCCTTGTTGTGATCTGTCCGGTCAAGAGACCAGATTCCACATCTGAGGTGAGCAGTGTTACACTAGGTAAAAGGGGTGGGAGGGGGATACTTTATCATTCAATTACTCTTGTACTACAACTCTGACAGTACCGAAATAACACTCTCCATGGCCCAAATACTATGATGATTAATTGGATCTGCTTTTTTGTGAAACATTACTATTCCTTTAAGGAAAACCTTGCCTCTCCTTCTCCCAATCAAGCCCCCATCCACTTTATAACTTGAATCACATCATTTGGACACTCTCAACCTTAGTGAGATTTAGGGCAAGAATGTTCCCTGGTATCCTCTTGTGTTGCAGAATCCAATGGGTTAATACCGTTGCCTCTTACAGACTAATCCTACTGCCGTTTGCAGACAAGGCCTCCCTCACTCGGCTTTGCTATGCAGACTTTAATTGATACCCAACCTGCCTTATATTGTTAGTAAGCCCCAGACTGACCCTCATTAGTTTTCATATAATACCACTGTACCTAAACAATCTTATATGGCCTCTTCAACTTCCCAGCCAGCAGCCTGCCTGTTCAGAGCTCTGTTTTACGACCCTATTTGATTTTTTGTGACTAATTTGCAAAGCACATTAATTACTTCCATGTCTAGGTTTTATTGGCAATAACACCAAACAAATAGCATTTCTGTTTAAGTAGCCCACAAACCTCTGCTAGGCTGATATTTCTGGTGGCAAAAACCCACAACGACCTTCCTCACCTCTTACAGCGAGCTTCCGTTTCAGTCTGATGTCTGCTGGGATGTGACTGTTTCAAAGAATTCCTCAGTTTAATTTGTACTTTTAGACCCCAGAAAAGGATCTGACTTGAATTACGTTCTTATTGAAGTGGACTGGATTGTATTACCTCTGAAAAAAAAAGATATAATAGAATTGTATCATTATAAAATCCTATTTGGAGATTAAGATCGGTGATAAGCTTTGCACAGTACACAAAAAGGACACTCTTATATGAGCTATTTATCAAGAAGAAGAGAAGAGATTCTGGAACAAGCTGAGTGTACCATGGAGAGGGGGGAGAGAGAAAAAATGTCCCAGAATTCTCTTTGATTTAAATGGCAGTTTACAGTCCATAATGGAGTTTACAATCCCATTTAAATCAAAGAGAATCCTGATAATGTTTCTCTCGTTGTCATCTGTTATTACTGTCTTCCTTTATTACTACACACAGGGATCACCATAATCTTCTTAGGCCTTTGAAACAATAAAAGGAGTAGGTGCTTCACGTTATTCTTATAACACAGATTTCTCCATAGGGAGCACACCTGTAAAAAAGGTCACCGGCAGCTTGGGGTGCTTCTCTGAAACAGCGTGTAACAGAGGTTAAGGACGCCGGGGTGTCCTCCTCCGATGTGCCGCTCTCCTCACTCACGAATCCGGCCAGTCAGCGTGCCTCGGACCGGGGGGACCTCACCGGAGCCCTACTCAAACCTGCAGGGGGAGCTGGAGGTCCGTCGAATGCGAACCAATCAAAGGTCCCGGTCCCGGGTCTTTGTACGTTGTCCCGGGTCTTCAGTTCGCACCAGGAGCACCGGAGCCGTCGAACGTTGCTGGATACCCATTGAGAAAGAGTGAATTCAGCTTCCCGTGGCTCGCCTAGGATGGGAGTCAAAGTGGACTCGTTAGACCATCAAAAGAACGAGATGCACACTCCGGAGTTCCACGCAGTAACACACTTTATTGCCCAAACTCTCCCTTTTTATACACAATTCCAAACAATAAAACAATAGAACAGTGACGAAAGCACACTTAACATAATCTGGCTTGACTTTTAACCAATGACCTTTTGAGCAACTAAAACCCTTCAAACCCGATTGGTCACTTAGTTTGACCAATGGAGTCAAAGCCTTCGGGGGTTGGCCCAGTCCCATCTCGCAAGTGACCGCTGGTGACGTCACTCGACCCTCCGGCCAATCTCAAGGCCGCCTACCCAAACCCTTCAAGGTAACCGAGCGTTCGTGCACTCCGGTGGCCTCTACAATGGCGGCCCGCTCCTACGGGTCCGAATCACACAAATTAGTCCACCGTCCCCTACTAGTAGACCAGGGAGTCCAATGAATCGTTCATATTCGAATACCAGTTGAACAGTCACTTTTATTCGACTGGTGTAGATTCCCTTACTTAAATTAGCCCTTCCTTAGGGTGCCCGGTGGCCAAGTAAGTCACTGTACAAAAAGGTTTGACAAGGTTTGATAGGGCAGGTTCCCATGCATGCAGTAACCCTTCCATAGGGTGCCCGGTGGCCAAGTAAGTCTGTGTACAAGAGGGTCCCTACAACTTTCCCACTAACGGCCTATGGTCCGTTACACAGCGCTCGAACGCTGTGCTTTGAAACAGATCAAATGGAAAGAGCATGGGAGCACTTACCACTCTGCAATCTTTAATAGGTCAGGAGAAAACCTTGAATCACATACTACAGGCTGATAAAAACAGAAACATTATTTCTTCATAGTAAAAAGGACTAACATGTCCAAGTTGAGAGGGAGTGGGACACAAATGTACTCAAGGAAAGTTAAACAGAGCACATCTAACGCGTTTCACGCTGAAAAGCGCTTAATCATAGACCAGGAAAAGGTCTATTTAAAAACCATGAAAAATAAACATGATTGGACCCTTACTTAAAAGGAAACAATGTAACTATCCAACCTGAGGTGAGACGTACTTAGGCCTTTGACTGAATTTGACTTTCTTTGTGCCATACCGCAAAACTTGCACACAGTATATCAAGAATATACAATATTTTGGGTGAAAAAGAAACCCCTTATTTCCATCAGAAGTCCCAATGTGAAAGCGAGCTATCTAAAGTCATTCCCACACAGGAATGGCGTAAAATCTTAAACACTTCACTCTCTAGCTCCAGGAATTCAATGATAATCAAAACAAATTATAAAATCACCACTAGATGGTACAGAACACCTGGGGGAGATCAAATAAGTGGTGATAAAGAAGTGATGAAGTGGAGGTAAAGTGGAGATGACTTCTCCAGTGATATCACTTCTCCAGTTCCCATCCTATTCACTTTTATCTCCAACGTTGAAGAAATCTTAGTGCATAGGCTCCATAGAATAACATAGGAACTGGAGAAGTGATATCACTGGAGAAGTTATCTCCACTTTATCACCAGTTAGCGAATCTCCCCCCAGCTTTCTTACACTTTATGTATCCCTCCCTGAATCCCGTCTGCTGGAGATGCGGCCAAGAACAAGGAACCACGACCCACATCTAATGGTCCTGTCCCCATACCACAACACACTGGCATCAGATACTCTCGAGGACTATACCTAGACAACCCATAAATATTTTACTTAAAGGGATAAAAGCAGCTCCATTTAATCTTCATAGTATTTGGACCTTGGAGAGTGTTACTTCAATTCTGTCAGAGTTGTAGTACAAGAGTAATTGAATGATAAAGTATCCCCCTCCCGCCTCTTTTAGTGATATAACACTGCTCAGCTTAGAGCAGCAGGGAGTGTCCAGGTAGATTTCAGAGAGGGACAATCTTCAATTAAAATAAGGGAAAAAGCTGAAAAACCTGTTTAGGGGGGCAGGGTTTTCATTGTTCTCACAGTAAGAATATTGACCCTTATTGTGAGCTGTCTGGTTTATGGCCTGGATTCCACATCTGAGGGGAGGTGGCTTACACTAGGTAAAAGGGACGGGAGGGGAAACTTTATCATTCAATTAATCTTGAACTACAACACTGACAGTAATGAAATAACACTCTCTATGGTCCAAATACTATGAAGATTAATTGGAGCTGCTGTTTTTGTGAAACATTACTATCCCTTTAGCTTAAACCACAAAAAACTCTATAGGCATGCTAAAGGAGGATGCTTATATGTTCATTTAGTGAATGCAGTGAAGCAATGTATCCGAGCTTTCTGGAAATCTCTGCTTACCCCCTCTATATCTGACTGAGAGAGAAGAGCCTGCCACATTATGGTTATGGAAAATGTAATATACAAATTTGAGGCAAATTCTCACAGCATTCTAGATGTCTGACAACTGTATCCTACTGAAATGTCACCCTCTATTGGTCAACCAACAAAATGGTGCATTAAAAATGTTGCCTGGTTGAAAAGGGCACCATTCTGATGTCCCAGGCTTAAGTGTGGACTGTCGCCCTCATGAAAAGTAACAAATAAATAGAAGTAGTAGTAGGGAAGAAAGAGAGGAAATCCCGCCTCAATTTTCCACTCAAAAGAAGCTCATTAATTGAGGCGCTCAAGAGGAGTGATGGCAAATGTACAAAACTTTCATGAAAAAAATAGAAAATTCATCCGTTTTTTTGCGAAAAGTCATGCGGGAAATTTTTCTCACTTTTCGGCCACCCCTAGTTTTTACATGCAACCAAAAAGTTGATCCAATACATTTTTCACTATGTTCAGGTTTTTTTTTTTTAAGTACTGAGATCGCTTTCAGTACTTGGAAAAGCATAGTAACATAGTAAATTAGGTTGAAAAAAGACACAAGTCCATCAAGTTCAACCTTTTCCTCATAACCCAAACACATGAGAATTATTTAAGCTCCTGCCAAATAAGTTAGTCTTTATCTGACCTTCCTGTTTTGCCTACTAATACACAGTATAAACCTGTATGTTCCCTCTTTGAAAGAAACATAGATAATCTTTTCTTAAATGTATCCATTGTATCTGCCTTTACCATATCCTTGGGCAAGGAATTCCACTGTTTTACAGACCTTACCGTAAAAAAACCCTTCCTCTGCTGAAGTTTAAACCTCCTTTCCTCTAATCTCAAGGGGTGTCCCCTGGTCACCTGATCAGGCCTTGGAATAAATATCTCACCGCAGAGATCCTTGTATTGACCTCTCATATACTTGTACATTGTGATAAGGTCTCCTCTTAGTCGTAAAAGTTGTATTATTTATAGTTATATGAATAATGTGTGTGTGTGTGTTTATCTGTGGTTGTATGTATGTATGTGTGTGGTTGTGTGTGTATTTATGTGTATGCATGTGCTTCTGTGTACAGGCATTTATGCATCTGTTTATATGTATGTATTTGTGTGTATGTTTGTGTGTGTTACTGTATGTCCATGTGTATGTTTGTATAAGTGACTGCGTGTATGTTTAGTGTTTTTGTGTGTCTATTGGTGCGTTTGACTATGTATGTGTCTGCATGTGTGTCTGAGTTTATTTTTGTGTTTTTGTTTGTGTGACTGTGTATGTGTGTGTTTATTTCTGTGATTGTGTGTATGTGTGTGTTTATTTCTGTGATTGATTGTGTGTGTGTGTTTATTTCTGTGATTGTGTGTGTGCGTTTATTTCTGTGATTGATTGTGTGTGTGTGTTTATTTCTGTGATTGATTGTGTGTATGTGTGTGTTTATTTCTGTGATTGTGTGTGTGCGTTTATTTCTGTGATTGTGTGTGTGTTTATTTCTGTGTAGGTGTCTGTATGTTTGTGACAGTGTGTTTGTATGTGCGTCTGTATGTGTGTTTATCTATTTGTCATAAATATGATTGATTTTCCGATCAGGATTTTTGTGCAATTCTGGAAAAAAAAGGCTACAGATTAAGATAAGAAGAGAGTCCAACGTTTGCTTTAGAGATCTGAAGAATAAGCAGTAAATCTGGGTCACTGATTTTATGGACTGGCAGAACCTCAATATAGTCTTCCTGGGCAGATGGTGAGTCAACTCAGAGTGGAATGGCCCGAGGTTCATCCCAGATCAGTGCCTGATAATAGCAATAATATTTATACACTGAGATTTCATTGGAGAACAAATCCTTTTAGTCTCTGTTATTTACTTTTATTACCTGGATTACTCCAAACGATTATTTTCCAGAAGTGATGTTGTAAAGAGCAAAATCCTATTAGAGATTGCTTTCCTTCCATTATTTTTTCACACTAACTCAGTCCATATGTGGTTCGCTTAAAGAACAATTTGTTCCCTAATTGATTTTTGAAAATAAAGGTTATCAAAAAACATTTTTTTTCTGAATTACTGTGCATGGAACCCAAGGTCAATCTCCAAAGCCAAGGGCACACTGAGAGGGGTTTTTCATTTACCCAGTAAGCCCCACTCCTTAATCTTTATTGCCCCAGTCCAATGAGAAAAGCTTGTTGGCCATAGTATCCTATAACAGAGACAGAGACAAAGATTTAGCACCCTAAAAAAAGAGAATATTTTACTGCTGTTTTGTAACACTGAAACACAGATGGTTTACAGGAAAAGAAATATCAGGATAGACTAAAGGATCTGAACATGTATAGCTTGGAGGAGAGAAGAGAGAGAGGGTATATGATAGACACATTCACATACATGAAGGGATTCAACAAAGTGCAGGAGGGACGTACATTTCAAAGGAGTAAAAATGTTAGGACAAGAGGCCGTAGTCTAACACTAGAGGGACACAGGTTTAGATGTAATGTAAGAAAGTTTTACCTCACTGAGAGGGTAGTAGATAAGTGGAATAGCCTGCCAGTAGAAGTGGTAGAAGTTAATACAGTGAGGAATGTAAGCATGCATGAGATAGGCATAAGTCTGTCCTTAACATAAGACAAGACCAAGGACCAGATAAGGTTTGAGGTTTTTACAGTAGGAAAATGGTCAGACTAGATGGGCCGAATGGTTCTTATCTGCTGTCAAATTCTATGTTTCTATGTTTGATGAATGTGAAAAAAAGGCATTCATCCCTCAAGTTTAGCCCTGCCATATCATCTATTTTGGTCCAGAGGAAGTCAAGAAACAAGACTGCCATCAGGCGGTATCAGGCAATATGCATATTTGAGGCATGGCAAAGCAGGGAGGCCACCTCCCCAATCAGATATGGAGGCCCCTGTTATATTTTTGGGGATACTCTGTGACAAATGGGGCTCCCATACATCTAGACTGACCCACAGGAATTCGTAGAGATGTCCTGGTAGGCCCACTTTTTAAAGAGATAATGTTTAAAGATTATCTCCAAGCCTTCTTTATGATTTTTATAACACTTAGTGCTATGTTTAATGACTCACAGTTCTGTAGTTCAAAAGCTATTCAAGGTAAAATGATCCCCCTTCCTGCACCCTCTGGCTGCCTCCCCTTAGATCTGAAATCCGGTAGTGGTACCAGATGGATGCAGCGCAGGACAAACTTCAGTCAGTAAGTTTAAGGAAAATCCTGCCCCCCACCTAGAAGAAAGAGGGCAGGATTTTCTTTTTGTTTATTGGAATTTGTCCCTCACTGATCAGGACCACTCTTAGAGGCGGTGTGACTCGGCCAGAAGGGGAAGGAGGGGGATCTTTTTACCTTGAATAGCTTTTGAACTACAACACTGTAAGTCCTTAAACATAGCGCAAAAGCTTTATACAAAGCATGAAGAAGACTCGGAGATAAACTTTAATAGAGACATTACTATCCCTTCAAGCATAATCTGTAGGTAGTGTAACAGAGACATGGAGTGCTCCTCTGCCGCTCTGTCATCTGTTTCATATCATATCATATAGTGAAGCAGTTCCACAGGATTTGTTTTTATATATACTTCCAAGTTGCAGTGCAAATTAATGGGGTAGGGGGTCCTGGCTTTATGTTGGTACTGGGTGCTAGCTCTGATGGCAGCCCTGGCTATGAATACAGTCTTTTAGGACAATATGGGTCAATTTTGAACACGAGAAGCCCGTTGTTATTCTAGTTTGGGAACTTCTGGCTAATGTAGACTGTTCTGATTAGCCAAAGTCTTTAAACCCTTCTGTGTAGAAAAAATCCTTGCCTGCTAAATACCTTCAAAGGCAGTGCTTAATTTGTTTGTGATAGGATCCAAAGTGCCACAGGAAGGGTCAGTGTGGAAGCTGCAATCCGAGACATCTTGTCTCATAGCACCATCTTCTCCTCTCAAAACCTTCTCTTCTTATCATCTCCCCAATTAGTATCACCTTCTCCTCTCACCACCTTCTCCTCTTATCATCTCCCCCAAAGCATCACCTTCTCCTCTCACAACCGTCTTCTCTTATCGTCTCCCCCATAGCATCACCTTGTCCTCTCACTACTGTCTCCTCTCTTCATATACCCCATAGCACCACCATCTCCTCTCACCACCCTCTCCTCATCTCTTTCCATAGCAGCACCTTCTCCCGTCACCACCTTCTCCTCATCTCTTCCATAGCACTACCTTCTCCTCTCACCACCTTCTCCTTTTTTCATCTCCTCCCCTAGCCCCACCTTCTCCTCTCACCACCCTCTCCTCTTATCATCTCGTCCCATAGCACCACCTTCTCCTCTCACCACCTTCTCCTCTTATCATCTCCCCCTTAGAGCAACCTTCTCCTTTCACCACCTTCTCCGTTTACCATCACCACCCATAGCACCACCTTCCCCTCTCATTACATTTCCCCATAGCACCACCTTCTCCTCATCACCCCCCATATCACTGCCTTCTCTTCTCACCACCCTCTTCTCTTATCATCTCCCCCCATAACACCACCTTCTCCTCTCACCACCCTCGCCTCTCATTATCTCCCCCCCAGAGCACCATCTTCCCCTCTCACCACCCTCTCCTCTTATCTCCCCAAATAGCACCACTATCTCCTCTCACCATCTTCTCCTCTCACCCCTCTCTCCTCTCATCATCTCCCCACATAGCACTACCTTCTCCTCTAACCACCCTCTCCTCTCATCATCTCCCCACATAGCACTACCTTCTCCTCTAACCACCCTCTCCTCTCATCATCTCCCCACATAGCACTACCTTCTCCTCTAACAAACCTCTCCTCTCATCATCTACCCCCATAGCACCACCTTCTCCTCTCAACACACTCTCCTCTTATAATCTCCCCCACATAACCACCTTCTCCTCCCACCACCTTCTTCTCTTATCATCTCACCCATAGTACCACCTTCTCCTCTCACCACCTTTTCCTCTTACCACCTACTCCTCTTACCACCCTCTCCTCTTATTACTTATGATCCTCCTACTGTCTCTTTATGTTGTCATGAATTCTAATTAGAATGTAAGCTCCTTGGGACAGGGTCCCTTTTCCAATGTATGATTCCCTTTGGTGCACTTTCTCCCACTAATAAAGCAATGATCGCACGTTAGCATAATGCTCTTAACCCAGTTCTGTCTTTTTGTATTGTACTATTACCACCTCTGTAAAGCGCTGTGTAAATGTAATAAATAAAGATACATACATAAATGATGACCCTCCCACATAGCACCATCTTCTACTCTCACCACCTTCTCCTCTCACCACCTTCTCCTCTCATTATTTCCCACATAGCACCACCTTCTCCTCTCACCACCCTCTCCTCTCATGAACTTCCCCAATGCACCACCTTCTCCTCTCACCACCCTCTCCTCTCATGAACTTCCCCAATGCACCACCTTCTCCTCTCACCACCCTCTCCTCTCATGAACTTCCCCAATGCACCACCTTCTCCTCTCACCACCCTCTCCTCTCATGAACTTGCCAAATGCACCACCTTCTCCTCTCACCACCCTCTCCTCTCATGAACTTCCCCAATGCACCACCTTCTCCTCTCACCACCCTCTCCTCTCATGAACTTCCCCAATGCACCACATTCTCCTCTCACCACCCTCTCCTCTCATGAACTTCCCCAATGCACCACCTTCTCCTCTCACCACCCTCTCCTCTCATGAACTTCCCCAATGCACCACCTTCTCCTCTCACCACCCTCTCCTCTCATGAACTTCCCCAATGCACCACATTCTCCTCTCACCACCCTCTCCTCTCATGAACTTCCCCAATGCACAACCTTCTCCTCTCACCACCCTCTCCTCTCATGAACTTCCCCAATGCACCACCTTCTCCTCTCACCACTCTCCTCTCATGAACTTCCCCAATGCACCACCTTCTCCTCTCACCACCACTCTCCTCTTATAATCCCCCACCCATAGCAACACCTTCTCCCCCATAGCACCATGACATAAGTAAAAGCAGAGCAATGCTTAAATCTCAAAGAAGCTGCCAGAGTCATCTGTATCCCGACTCAGTTTCTTTCGTGGTGCACCTGTATTGTGACCTCCTCCATGGGATTATTGCTATGTCATGATGCCATCTCACGGCACGACACCTGATGGAACTCTGAATAAGAACGAAGTCTGTTTGGGATCTGGGGAATACCAAGTATTTCTCTGAAAATGTAAGAGTCTGTGATATTTTCATTTCTTTTAATACGGAGGACTTAAAGGGATAGTGATACTTTGTTTTAACTTTATTTTATTTTGTAGGCATTAAAAAACATGAAGAATGATATAAGTCTTATGTCTCATACCTTTATGGTTTGAGAGATATTCACAAGCAAAGTTTCCCCCTCCCGCCCCTTTTACCTAGTGTAAGCCATCTCTTCTCAGATGTGGAATGCAGTCCATAGACCAGACAGATAACAGCAGAGGACAAGCTTCTACCTATGAGAACAATGAAAGCCCTGCCCCCCTTGACAAGCTTTTCAGGTTTTTCCCTTATCTTAATTGAAGATTGTCCCTCTCTGCAGTCTACCTGGGCACCTCACTTCTGATCTGGCTGAACAGGAGTGGATACTTTGCTTGTGAATATCTCTTAAACCATAAAGGTTTGAGAGATAAGACTTATATCGTTCTTCATATTTTTTTAATGCCTACAAAATAAAATAAAGATAAAACAAAGTATTATTATCCCTTTAAAAGACTACAATCTGATTCCTAGCAGCCACGTCAGTTCCTACTGGTGAGCACGGGGTATACAGGCCACATTGCCCTGCAATATGCTACATAGTCCACTGGCACTCAAAGGGTTAATGTAAATTCATATTAAACATTGTATCTTTTTCTGTAGCAAATTTTTCAGAGACCTGAAATTTGTATGAATTCCAGCAGCAGATACTTGCAAAAATAACTATTGTTTTCTTACAATAACACATCCACCATGAAAATATTGCCAATAAAAATGTACGAAAATGGTAAATATTCAGAGAAATTTAAACAAAGCATTTTGCTTTGGATCTGTAGAGTGTACCTGGAATCAAATCTCACAGGCAACCTCAAATCTCATTATATTGAAACAAGACGGATGCAAAGTTTGACACGTGGTAATTGTGCATTAAGACTTTCTGCTTCCAGCTGACACTGTCCCAAAGTACATAGCGCTGGATACAACTCTACCTGTTTCTAACTCATGGACCACTGTATGGTACATTAACCAGTCTGATAACCTTTCACATTCCTCACAAATTGCAGTATTTACACTGGCATCTTAACAATTTAAAATATAGTTAAACGGGTAAAGTTAAAAATTGCTGGAATGCAACTTTGCATTATTTATATGTATTTTAGGGGATTATTTGATTACAGGCCTTTATCAATAAGTGGCTAGTTTATGCTTAACAGAAGGACTTATGTAGTCATACATAAATTATGCAGATGTATCTATATAATGAATGTGTATAACAGATTGAATCAAATGGTAAATGGTAGGAGTCAATCAAACATTAGTCAGATACATCTATATAATTACTGTGTGTAACAGAAGGACTTACCTAGGTAGGAGTCCATCATACAGCGGTCAGGTGTATCTATATAATTACTGTGTGTAACAGAAGCACTTACCTAGGTAGGAGTCCATCACACAACAGTCAGGTGTATCTATATAATTACTATGTGTTACAGAAGCACTTACCTAGGTAGGAGTCCATCATACAGCAGTCAGGTGTATCTGTATAATGACTGTGTGTAACAGAAGCACTTACCTAGGTAGGAGTCCGTCACACAGCAGTTAGGTGTATCTATATAATTACTGTGTGTAACAGAAGCACTTACCTAGGTAGGAGTCCATCATACAGCAGTCAGGTGTATCTATATAATTACTGTGGGTAACAGAAGGACTTACCTAGGTAGGAGTCCATCATACAGCAGTCAGGTGTATCTATATAATTACTGTGTGTAACAGAAGCACTTACCTAGGTAGGAGTCCATCATACAACAGTCAGAAACATCTCTATAATTACTGTGTGTAACAGAAGCACTTACCTAGGTAGGAGTCCATCACACAACAGTCAGGTGTATCTATATAATTACTATGTGTTACAGAAGCACTTACCTAGGTAGGAGTCCATCACACAGCAGTCAGGTGTATCTGTATAATTACTGTGTGTAACAGAAGCACTTACCTAGGTAGGAGTCCGTCACACAGCAGTCAGGTGTATCTATATAATTACTGTGTGTAACAGAAACACTTACCTAGGTAGGAGTCCATCATACAGCAGTCAGGTGTATCTATATAATTACTGTGTGTAACAGAACCACTTACCTAGGTAGGAGTCCATCATACAGCAGTCAGGTGTATCTATATAATTACTGTGTGTAACAGAAGCACTTACCTAGGTAGGAGTCCATCACACGGCAGTCAGGTGTATCTATATAATAACTGTGTGTAACAGAAGTACTTTCCTAGGTAGGAGTCCATCACACAGCAGTTAGGTGTATCTATATAATCACTGTGTGTAACAGAAGCACTTACCTAGGTAGGAGTCCATCACACAGCAGTCAGGTGTATCTATATAATTACTGTGTGTAACAGAAGGCGTTACCTAGGTAGGAGTCCATCATACAGCAGTCAGGTGTATCTGTATAATTACTGTGTGTAACAGAAGCACTTACCTAGGTAGGAGTCCATCATACAGCAGTCAGGTGTATCTGTATAATTACTGTGTGTAACAGAAGCACTTACCTAAGTAGGAGTCCATCATACAGCAGTCAGGTGTATCTGTATAATTACTGTGTGTAACAGAAGCACTTACCTAGGTAGGAGCCCATCATACAGCAGTCAGGTGTATCTATATAATTACTGTGTGTAACAGAAGCACTTACCTAGGTAGGAGTCCATCACACAGCAGTCAGGTGTATCTCTATAATTATTGTGTGTAACAGAAGGACGTACCTAGGTAGGAGTCCATCACACAGCAGTCAGGTGTATCTGTATCATTACTGCGTGGAACAGAAGCACTTACCTAGGAAGGAGTCCATCACACAGCAGTCAGGTGTATCTGTATCATTACTGCGTGGAACAGAAGCACTTACCTAGGTAGGAGTCAATCACACAGCAGTCAGGTGTATCTGTATCATTACTGCGTGGAACAGAAGCACTTACCTAGGTAGGAGTCCATCACACAGCAGTCAGGTGTATCTGTATAATTACTGCGTGTAACAGAAGCACTTACCTAGGTAGGAGTTTATCACACAGCAGTCAGGTGTATCTATATAATTACTGCGTGTAACAGAAGCACTTACCTAGGTAGGAGTCCATCACACAGCAGTCAGGTGCATCTATATAATTACTGCGTGTAACAGAAGGACGTACCTAGGTAGGAGTCCATCACACAGCAGTCAGGTGCATCTGTATCGTTACTGCGTGGAACAGAAGCACTTACCTAGGTAGGAGTCCATCACACAGCAGTCAGGTGTATCTGTATCATTACTGCGTGGAACAGAAGCACTTACCTAGGTAGGAGTCCATCACACAGCAGTCAGGTGTATCTATATCATTACTGCGTGGAACAGAAGCACTTACCTAGGTAGGAGTCCATCACACAACAGTCAGGTGTATCTATATCATTACTGCGTGGAACAGAAGCACTTACCTAGGTAGGAGTCCATCACACAGCAGTCAGGTGTATCTATATAATTACTGCGTGTAACAGAAGCACTTACCTAGGTAGGAGTCCATCACACAGCAGTCAGGTGTATCTATATAATTACTGCATGTAACAGAAGCACTTACCTAGGTAGGAGTCCATCACACAGCAGTCAGGTGTATCTATATAATTACTGCGTGTAACAGAAGCACTTACCTAGGTAGGAGTCCATCACACAGCAGTCAGGTGTATCTATATAATTACTGCGTGTAACAGAAGCACTTACCTAGTAGGAGTCCATCACACAGCAGTCAGGTGTATCTATATAATTACTGCGTGTAACAGAAGCACTTACCTAGGTAGGAGTCCATCACACAGCAGTCAGGTGTATCTATATAATTACTGCATGTAACAGAAGCACTTACCTAGGTAGGAGTCCATCACACAGCAGTCAGGTGTATCTATATAATTACTGCGTGTAACAGAAGCACTTACCTAGGTAGGAGTCCATCACACAGCAGTCAGGTGTATCTATATAATTACTGCGTGTAACAGAAGCACTTACCTAGTAGGAGTCCATCACACAGCAGTCAGGTGTATCTATATAATTACTGTGTGTAACAGAAAGGCTTCCCTGGGTAGGAGTCCATCATACAGCAGTCAGGTGGATCTATATAATTACTGTGTGTGACAGAAGCACTTACCTAGGTAGGAGTCCATCATACAACAGTCAGGTGGATCTATATAATTACTGTGTGTGACAGAAGCACTTACCTAGGTAGGAGTCCATCATACAACAGTCAGGTGGATCTATATAATTACTGTGTGTGACAGAAGCACTTATGTCACGGTTTTCAAGACACTCAGACCAGTTGGTGAAATAAAACACAGTTTTATTAAACAGAAAATAAAAGAAAGGATCGCCTTCTGTAGGCAGCACTGAGTAATAACAAGGAGGCAAAAATAGGACCAATATACAGATAATAACTTAACAGCTCAGGCACATAACAGATACTGAGAACAGAGATACAAGGGTTAATACAGTAATCAGTCCGTCTCAGTTGTGGTGTTTGGCACGCCCAAGGTGGTAATAGGCAGTGAATGGTGGAGAAAACTCAACACCTAAAGTTCATAAAACGGAGATAACTGTTCAGCAAAAAGGACCTGTGACCCAGAGCCTGCTGAAACTTGAGTCTGTTGAGTCGGGTGGGGATTGCTAGAGCTTGAGCCAATAGCCCCCACGGGCGTGATAATGGAGACAACCTGATTGCAAGAGCTTGAGCCAATAGCCCCCACAGGCGTGATAACGGAGGCAACTGGATTGTAAGAGCTTGAGCCAATAGCCCCCACGGGCGTGATAACGAAAGCAACTGGATTGCAAGAGCTTGAGCCAATAGCCCTCACGGGTGTGATAACAGAAGCAAACGGATGGCAAGAGCTTGAGCCAATAGCCCCCACGGGCGTAATAACAGAGACTAGCACAGTAGTAGCTAAAGCCCTAGCGCCTACTCCGGGTGTGGTAACGTAAACCAACTATACTGCAAGGAGTGGAATGAACCGTCGCCTCACAAGGCTATAATGAACCGGCTCAGCAGTAATAGTGGCTGGAATGTAACGGCTTAGCAAGAGTAAGCAACGCTCTGTACCAGACTGGAGGCTCAGAATCGGAGGCACAGCTCTGCACGGGTGAAAGGCTCAGTTAACAGGAATACAGCTCTGCATGGGTTAACGGCTCAGTAGGAGGAGCACAGCTCTGCACGGGTTAACGGCTCAGTAGAAGGAGTAAATCTCTGCACGGGTTAACGGCTCAGTTAGGAGGAGTACAGCTTTGCGTGGTAACGGCTCGGTTAGCAGGAGTCATCTCTGCATGGGTTAACGGCTTCAGTAGCAGAAGTACAGTTCACTGGAGATAGTCAGAATGTCACCTCGGCGACAGCAGGAAGCTGAACCGTTGTCTGGGTTGGTGAAACCGGTGCAGGTCACTGAGCAGGAGAGTCATCCAGGCCAGGTCGAATCACAGAGCAGGGTTCTCAGACAAGCCAGATCAGGTTACAAGCAGGAACGTCAGCCAAGCTGGGTCGAATCACGGAGCAGGTTCTCAGACAAGCCAGATCAGGTCATGAGCAGGAACGTCAGCCAGGCCGGGTCAAATCACGGAGCAGGAACACAGGAACGTAGTGTAAGCAAGCCAAATCGGTACACCGGAATCAGGAACACAGGAACACAGCACAGCAATACTGGCACAGGAACACCATGAAAGGGCACCTGACAGGTGCCAATGGCCAGGTATAAAAAGGTCACCAGGGGCAGGCCAAAGAGGCTCAACCAATAGGAGCACGGCACAAGTGAGAGTGACAGAAACATCACGGGCACCGTGATAACTTACCAAGGTAGGAGTCCGCCATACAGCAGTCAGGTGTATCTATATAATTACTGTGTGTAAAAGAAGCACTTACCTAGGTAGGAGTCCATCATACAGCAGTCAGTTGTATCTATATAATTACTGTGTGTAACAGAAGCACTTACCTAGGTAGGAGTCCATCATACAGCAGTCAGGGGTATCTATATAATTACTGTGTGTAACAGAAGCACTTACCTAGGTAGAAGTCCATCACACAGCAGTCAGGTGTATCTATATAATTACTGTGTGTAACAGAAGGACTTACCTAGGTAGGAATCCATCATACAGCAGTCAGGTGTATCTATATAATTACTGTGTGTAACAGAAGCGCTTACCTAGGTAGGAGTCCATCATACAGCAGTCAGGCGTATCTATATAATTACTGTGTGTAACAGAAGGACTTACCTAGGTAGGAGTCCATCATACAGCAGTCAAGTGTATCTATATAATTACTGTGTGTAACAGAAGCACTTACCTAGGTAGGAGTCCATCACACAGCAGTCAGGTGTATCTATATAATTACTGTGTGTAACAGAAGCACGTACCTAGGTAGGAGTCCATCACACAGCAGTCAGGCGTATCTATATAATTACTGTGTGTAACAGAAGTACTTACCTAGGTAAGAGTCCATCATACAGCAGTCAGGTGTATCTATATAATTACTGTGTGTAACAGAAGCACTTACCTAGGTAGGAGTCCATCACACAGCAGTCAGGCGTATCTATATAATTACTGTGTGTAACAGAAGGACTTACCTAGGTAGGAGTCCATCATACAGCAGTCATGTGTATCTATATAATTACTGTGTGTAACAGAAGGACTTACCTAGGTAGGAGTCCATCATACAGCAGTCATGTGTATCTATATAGTTACTGTGTGTAACAGAAGCACTTACCTAGGTAGGAGTCCACCATACAGCAGTCAGGTATAGCTATATAATTACTGTGTGTAACAGAAGCACTTACCTAGGTAGGAGTCCATCATACAGCAGTCAGGTGTATCTATATAATTACTTTGTGTAACAGAATCACTTACCTAGATGTGGATAGAGTTTGGGGTCTAAAAGTAATTCAAGCAGAAGTCATGTTCATCTCTAGGGACTGGTGAAACGTTTCGCCTCAAACCAAAGTCTGTGAAAAATAGCACTTCCCGCTTGTTGAATAATTTCCAGAGAAAAGTGCAGTTTTTCCACTTTTTTGCCTAGCTCATTCCATTTAAATCAATTGGAACACTGAATTTACACACAGCACATAAAAATTGTATTTTATTTCTAAAAGGCATAGTATAAAAGGTGTAAGAGAGTGCCTGTGTTGGTGGAGTGTGGGGAAAGAGTCATTTGAACCGGGAATGTTTTTTTTTTTGGGGGGGGTGTTTACTGGGATGGGGGGGCAGTTAATAAAAAATAAATACTATATACACATAAAGAAAACACATAAGATATGGTATAAAAGGGGTCTGAGAAGGGTGTCTGTGTTGGTGGGTGGAGTCTGGGGAAAGAATCAGTTGAACAGGGAATTTATTTAAGGGGTGGGTTTGTTGATTGGCACTGGGGGGATAGTTAATAAAAAAAATAAATACATAAAATAAAATATATAGTTTGTAAGTTTCATAATAGAGACAGGGACCCACTGATGTAATTTGCCACTGAGGTAGACTGACACTTGATACGATAGAATATTTTGTAGAGGATGATTTGTAAGATTTGTTGTTAGAGGCCCAAGCCCTGAGGAAACATTGATTTGTAGGACTTATGCTTGTTTGGCACAAGCCCTGAGGAAACATTGATTTGTAGGACTTAGACTTGTTTGGCACAAGCCCTGAGGAAACATTGATTTGTAGGACTTAGACTTGTTTGGCACAAGCCCCAAGGAAAATTGATTTGAAGGACTTAGGCTTGTTTGGCACAAGCCCTGAGGAAACATTGATTTGTAGGACTTAGACTTGTTTGGCACAAGCCCTGAGGAAACATTGATTTGTAGGACTAAGACTTGTTTCACACAAGCCCCAAGGAAAATTGATTTGAAGGACTTAGGCTTGTTTGGCACAAGCCCTGAGGAAACATTGATTTGTAGGACTTAGACTTGTTTTGCACAAGCCCCAAGGAAAATTGATTTGAAGGACTTAGGCTTGTTTGGCACAAGCCCTGAGGAAACATTGATTTGTAGGACTTAGACTTGTTTGGCACAAGCCCTGAGGAAACATTGATTTGTAGGACTTAGACTTGTTTGGCACAAGCCCCAAGGAAAATTGATTTGAAGGACTTAGGCTTGTTTGGCACAAGCCCTGAGGAAACATTGATTTGTAGGACTTAGACTTGTTTGGCAGAAGCCCTGAGGAAACATTGATTTGTAGGACTTAGACTTGTTTGGCACAAGCCCCAAGGAAAAATTGATTTAAAGGACTTAGGCTTGTTTGGCACAAGCTGTAAGAAATCATTGATTTTTAGGAATTTAGACTTGTTAGAAACAAGCCCCCGAAAATTGTTTATTTTTTTGTAGTATGTTCTGGTGATTTTTTAAGCACAAGCCCTGCGAAAAAAATGCTCTACTGGCCTAGCGCCAGCAGGTTATGTCATGTTGGCCAGTGTCCACTGGACATTGTCAAATGCCCTGATATAATTGCGGAATTTGCGACTGCTGTTCTTGCTGCTGAATTGTTTAAGAAGCAGGATGATTAGGCAGCTCAAAGGAAATCTTTTCAACAACAGCAGTAACATGGGTGATGAAGGTTCAATTTGCCACGACTAGCTCCAGTGAGGCAGTAGCAGCACCATAAATAGCCCCCACCACTTCAGTTATATGTGGAGAAAAGAAGATGTTGACCAATAATGCTTCTCCACCTGCCTCTCCTCCAAAATTATGGGTGTGTTGAGAATAGATTTTTCCCTTCAGAGCAGGAACTGTGCCTCTCACATTATCAACTGCAGTGTGCACAGTGTAAATAAGGTAAGGGCAGGGAAGTGGAACAATTGGTACATCTGCACTCACATGAAACACCTGGCTCAACTCTGTCCAAACACCATGACAAGGACTCAAGGAGATGTCATGGGAAGACTGAACAAAATGAAGACCGACAAAGCACCGGGTCCTGATGGTATGCATCCAAGGGTTCTTCAGGAACTTAGTGCAGTGTTAGCAAAACCCCTATATTTACTCTTTAAAGATTCTATTACCACAGGCTCAGTGCCACAGGATTTGCAAAGAGCTAACATAGTGCCTCTATTTAAGAAGGGAACTAAAACAGAACCTGGGAATTATAGACCAGTGAGTTTGACCTCTGTAGTGGGAAAACTGAAGGGATAATAAGGGACTATATTCAGGATTACAACGCAAAAAATAAAATCATTAGCACAAATCAACATGTTTTTATGAAGAATAGATGATGCCAAACTAATCTTTTCAGCTTCTATGAGGAGCTAAGCAGCAACCTAGACAACTGCAAGGCAGTAGATGTAGTATATCTAGACTTTGCAAAGGCATTTGATACAGTGCCACACAGAAGGCTGGTGTATAAAATAAGGAAATTGAGGCTAGGAGATAACCTTTGCAATTGGATACAAAACTGGCTGAAGGATAGGGAACAGTGTGTGGTTGTAAATGGACAATTCTCCAGTACAGTTAAAGTGGAGAGTGGAGTATCTCAGGGTTCAGTAATGGGTCCGCTGCTTTCTAACATGTTTATAAATGACCTGGAAA
The DNA here is from genome assembly GCA_037306005.1 of Rhinophrynus dorsalis. Taxonomy (NCBI): domain Eukaryota; kingdom Metazoa; phylum Chordata; class Amphibia; order Anura; family Rhinophrynidae; genus Rhinophrynus; species Rhinophrynus dorsalis. Next base: position 11,544,509 of record CM074718.1, read on the forward strand.
TAGATATAGAAAGCAAAATATCAATATTTGCAGATGATACTAAATTATGCAAAGTCATTAATTCAGAACAGGATATTTTTTCTCTACAGAGGGACTTACATACAATGTCAGATTGGGCAAACATGTGTAAAATGAAGTTTAATGTGGGGAAGTGTAAAGTCATGCATTTGGCAGGAAACAATCCCAAGGCTACTTATAAACTTAATCAAATCATTTTAGGGGACTCGTTGCTAGAGAAAGACCTGGGTATCCTTGTCAACTACAAACTTGGAAACAGTGACCAGTGTCAAACAGCAGTAGCAAAGGCAAACAAAGTCCTGTCTTGCATAAAAAGAGGTATCGAAGCAAGAGTGGATAACATTATTTTGCCATTATACAAATCATTGGTAAGACCTCACCTTGAGTATGCAGTGCAATTTTGGGCACCGGTTCTGAAAAAGGATATACTAGAACTAGAGAGGGTATAGCGGAGAGCAACAAAATTAATTAAGGGAATGGAGGACTTGACATATGAGGAACGACTGGACAAACTTGGTTTATTTACTGTAGAGAAAAGACGACTAAGAGGAGACCTTATCACATTGTACAAGGATCTCTGCGGTGAGCTATTTATTCCAAGGCCTGATCAGGTGACCAGGGGACACCCCTTGAGATTAGAGGAAAGGAGGTTTAAACTTCAGCAGAGGAAGGGTTTTTTTATGGTAAGGTCAGTCAAATTATGGAATTCATTGCCCAGGGAGGTAGTTATGGCAGATACAATGGATACATTTGAGAGAAGATTAGATGCATTTCTTTCAAAAGGGAACATACAGAGTTATACTGTTTATCAGTAGGCTGATCAGGAAGGTCTGATAAAAACATTTAACTGTAGCAGGAAAGCTATAAAATTCTCAGTTACTGAGGTATGAGGCAACGGTTGAACTTGATGGACTTGTGTCTTTTTTCAACCTAATTTACTATGTATGTTACTATGTTACACTTAGGGTCCCCAATGTGAAATCCTTCTACCAGAAATCAAGAACTGCTGCTGTTACTATGCCCTTTGTCCACACCTCGCTAATGACACATGACCCTCCCTGCCACCATCTTAGCATATTCTGCAGGATGTAATCTCCTCAGATGCCACTTGATGCACTGCTTGCGATTCTCCTCCATCATACTGCCATGTGTGGTCAGTGCACCACACAGTGTGCAATGAGTGGACACAAACTGTCACATCCTAACATCTACAGAGTTGTTATCACTTGCCAGGGAGGTAAAGATGAATAAGGTGGATTAGCAGAAGATATAGTTACCCCAGAGCAAGAAGGTGATGGTGAGCCAGGTGTTTTGCTCGTTGTGGAACTTATACTCTCTGCCTGGGGTTTCTCTGTTCTTCCTCCTCTTTGATCTCTGCTCCGATTCTTGTTGCCCTTCTGTAGAGTCAGGAGGTACAGTAACAGCGGTGCTAGATTTCTGTAACGGGTGTTTGGCTTTAGAATGTTTCACATAAATGGTGTCTGTGTTTCATGTGTGTTATCAGGACGCTTGTGATAAGGTGTGTTCCCTCCTTTCCTCTTCTCACTGACTTGTTACAAATTGTGCACAGTGCTGTCCAGACTAGTGATCAAGTGAGCCCACACCATTCCCCTGGCCCTGGGAGTCCCCTTCCCCTTGGGGAACATGATCCTGAAGAAGGCAGAATTGTTGACTAGCAGCAATAATACCACCACCACCACCACCAGGAGTACGGATCAGCCACCTGTGCCTGCTGCTACTGCTGGGAGTCTGCCTTCTTCACATCACCAAGAAATGGCAAGTGTGACATTAGGGGACCCTCTGTCACATTTCTCATCACCTCCTCCAACCAGTGAGATGTCTGTAATAGAGCAGCAGCAGCACGAAGGGACTGGTGGTAGTGGTTATGACGATGGTGTGGAAGCTGGGGTGGAAGAGACATTGATGGCCTTCCTGCCATCCCAGAGTCCAATGAGCCCCTCAAAAAATGCTTGGTGGATTGGGCGGTCGTTAAGGAGTTGAAGATATACCAGATTATGCAGAGGTGCAGCAATTACAATGACTATGACACTGAATAACCACCTGTTAACAAGCAAGTATTCTAATGAAAACCTCCACATTTTGTGTGTCTTGATTAACATAGAAAAGCATTGCTCCAGTGCATACCGCTAAGAACAAGAGAAGAAGTCCAACTCCAGTGGATCTGCACTGGAGGATTTATACATATATTTATCTCTAAAATAAAGGCAAAATCCAGAGTAGCCATAAAAAAGTAGGTGAGGGATTATAAGGTTTACATGTCCTATATCCCTTTCTTCCCATTTTACCATCTCAATGCTGGTATCCTTTTAAAAGGTCGCAAGCAAAAGAGAGTGAGACCTCTTGACACATTAACCATGTCGCCTGGATAAAAATGGCGATATGAGAATCTCGCATAGCATGACAGCACGAGATTCTCATGTCTCCTACTGAACGGACGCATAGAATAATTATAGACCCAGGATGCTGATACATGTGTGTCTGTATGTGGGGGAGGCTGTCACTGTGGATTTTCAAGTGATTCAGACTCTGGTACTGCTGTAGAGTGTCTGTATGTTGTAGAGGATAACAGAGATACTGGGATTTGGGATATTTATGTGATAAGAGTCTGCACTGCTCCTGTTATATATCCTGCAATTCTTTATACACATGCGGTACATCCAAAGACAGGCTTCTTACTGGATATCGGAGAGCCCAGGACTTCCATTCGCATGGACAAGCTGTCCTTACCAGAGTGACCTTGCCCACATTACCATAGAATAGCTGTGAGGAGACATGGAGGGGCATTCATTACCCCAGTACACCGAACAGTACAACCAGACTGACACCCTCCATCTCCCAATTGACTACAACACATACATGCACACGTGCAAAGGAATACCGGCTATATAATTATTCTATGCAACCATTCAGTAGGCAACATGAGAATCTCTCGCTGTCATACAGTGCAAGAGTCTCATGTTGACATTTTTATCCAGGTGACATGGTTAATGTGTCAAGTGGTCGTATGCTCTTTTGCGTGCAACCATTTAAAAGTGAACCATCAACACCTTGGCCTTGATATTAAGGACATTGCCAAGATGAATAATTAATGCACCTCTGATCCTAATGAAATAACGACAGACACACAGTTGGAAAGTGGCAACAAGGAGGTCATGAACTTGTTTATATTCTATAATGTGGTTCTCCAAAGGCCATGTCATCTTAGTGTGGGCCATCACTCCACACCCAGGTGAACTTCTTTCCTTTCCTGAGGTCTCAGCACTCTGGCTTCTTGGTGAGCTTACTGCTAAAAGCCCATCTTGGAGGTCAGATCTGATCACAGAATCACTATCTGCCCTTTATCATTATGGAACTATCTGCCATGTCTCACCAACACAGTGCCCAGGCATGCCATATTGTCGGGAAAAAGTACAAGACAATGGATTAGTCTCCATTGACATTCATGACCTATTTGCTGATCATTGGAAGTGCTTCTGCTGTAGAGGGATCTAGAGATCTGGAGGGAGAGAAAAGAAAAATCAATGAATTTAGCAGATAACAGAAAGCAATCTATTTACACCCAATAAAATATTCCTAATTTTCCCACTGATGGAGGGAAATGCCTCGAGTTTCCCCCTAGATGGGGAGGGCAGTCCCCCTCCTATGTTCTTGGAGACCTGTCCTCTATGTCCAGGGGTGGGAGAAAGCTCTGGCCCTCCATTTTCACCTGGCTTTGAGTGCATTTTCTACTCTCCGCCATCTGTATCAAAAGGTATAAGTTTTCCTTTAAGTTTTTGACAAATTTTTCCATATGGCGGTTCATTATAAAATTGGGAGAGGAATGTTTTGTTTTCAAAGCAGATCAACATTTCAGATGAACGTTATGGACTGTTCAATCTCCCAGAAGTGCTCCCCGTGCATAGAACTCTGCAGCAATGGTTATCCTGTAAGAAATAAAAACACAAAAATCACTACATTGCCACAAAATTAACTTTCTTCCACTTGAATTCCTGCCAAAGATTATAGTATGGTTTTAAATATGATGGTGAATCAGTTTAGACCAGCCCAATCATTTGTGGCAACATTAGGCTGTAATTATTTTATTGTTCACCCGGGTACAAGCGCCGTGTTACTCTCTTCTCTATTATTACTAAGAATAAATTTAAACATTGTAAAATAAAAATTAATCTAATTGAAACAATGCCCTGAAATTAATTAGCATTGTTTTCTAACGTAAGGAAGGATGTATTTTTATTTAAAGGGATAATGATGGATTATTTTTACTAAATTTAATATTGTAGATATTAAAAAAATAAATAAAATGACGTCAGTCCGATCTCTCAAACTTGTATAATTTGAGATGTATAAGGTTCTAAAGTTCTCCGCTCCCACCCCTTTCATAGATGTCAGCCTCTAGCTGACAGAAGCAGATCCTGGTCCCAGGACCAGCTGGCGGCTCTTCAGCAGAGCCGAAATAGCACGTTCTAAAAAGAAATGCTTCACTGGAAATGCTTCATTGTGCTTGCAAACCAGGAGTTAATCATTGACTCAGTCATTCTGATTGAACCATCTCTGCTCAAGGAAGGAACGCCTTAATTCCTGGCCTCTTGGTAGTAATAAAGAACTAAACTTGGACACTCCTGACTAACATTTTGAATGCCCGGGGTTGTCTGGTACTCAAAGGTTTAAAAGATCAATAAAGTTTTATTCTGAAAAAAATATATCTAGAACGTTTGCTACTGATTATAACAAGGATAGCCCCACTTCTGGTACAGTTCAACTGCCAAAATGTGCTAGAGCTGTTACTATCACATTCTATATAGAACTGTAGTCAGTCACTCACCTCTCCCATAGAATGTAACATAATAACTGTCATGTGTTAGAGCTGTTACTATCACATTCTATATAGAACTGTAGTCAGTGACTCACCTCTCCCATAGAATATAACATAACTGTCATGTGCTAGAGCTGTTACTATCACATTCTATATAGAACTGTAGTCAGTGACTCACCTCTCCCATAGAATATAACATAAAAACTGTCATGTGCTAGAGCTGTTACTATCACATTCTATATAGAACTGTAGTCAGT
>CM074718.1:11549817-11628374 GCA_037306005.1 Rhinophrynus dorsalis
TGGTCACAACAAGTACGCACCTGTACAGATACAGACCACAAGCAAAGGACTGGGTTACAGGTCCGCACCTGAACCACCACAGAATAAGGACGGAGGCACTAGAGTCACTGGGAGACTATGGAATAAACTCAAGTCCGCACCTGAGTAAACAACACAGGCCGTGCCTGTATGAGCAAGGACTGGGTACAGGTCCGCACCTGAATACTCCAGTACACGAATGGACGCAGCAGGAGATCTGCTAGAGCCACTGGGTGAACCCCAGACTATCACTGGAGCGTGGAATGCTGGATGCACAGTGAGTAGTCTCAGGTAATACCACGGTGCATAGTCAGACACACTTAGCTAATAACAACCGGAGCCGTAGGTCTAAACCAGATTGGTTATCAGACTAGCCAGGGTCAACACGGAGCGGGCAGTCAGACAGAGCCACAGGTCAGCACCAGAACGGATAGTCAGCCAGGCCAAGGGTCATACATGGAGAAGGTAGTCTACCAGAGCCGCAGGTCCACACCAGAAGGAACTGTCAAACAAGCTGGGGTCATACACAAAGCAGGTAGTCAGACAATCCGAGGTTGGCACCTGAATGGGTAGTCAGACGAACCAAGATACACAACTTAACGAACTGCACTGGACACCATGAAAGGGCAACAGTGAATGGTGTCCAGGCAGTGTATATACTTTGGGTGCCAGGAAGAGAAGGAGACCCAAATGGTGCGCTATCACCTTAAATGGAGTGTACGTCCTGCCTATGGACGTGCGCCAATAGTATAGACCCGCCCGGAAGCCCTGCCAGGAGAGTGCGTGCTGATGGCTGCACGCGACTGAAACCATAGTGGTTTGAGAGATAGGATTTGGCCATACAGTTTATTTTTGAAGTTCTACAAAACTCTAAGTCAATTTTGGGGACAATACTGACCCTTTAATACCTCTGTATGTCTATTTCCTGTTGTACAGCGTTGTGGAATTAGTTGGTGCTATATAATAAATAATAATAATAATTCTTCTTTAAAGGGATAGTAATACTTAAGATGTAAAAGATATATGTTGTAGGGTTTATGTCCCCAAATAAAACAAGGGTACTCCCACTGCTGAGAGATATTTTATTAAAAAATTATAACAGCTCAAAGTTTAATTTTTTAGGTGCAATATCACAGTGGCCTGAAAATTTACAGTGACGCTGTTGCTGCAATATCCTATGGAGATTTATGGTCTACAGACCAGATTAGTCCATAGGATGGTGTAGCAACAGCGCCACTGTAAATTCTCAGGCCACTGTGATATTGCACCTAAAAAATTCAAGTTTGAGCTGTTATAATTTTTATAATAAAATATCTCTCAGCAGTGGGAGTACCCTTGTTTTATTTGTGGACATAAACCCTACAATATATATTTTTTTACATTTTAAGTATTACTATCCCTTTAAGAAGCAATTATGAGGACAGAACAGGATTTTTTGATATAATACTTTTTCTTTCTCCAATCTATCCAGCTCAGCAAAGTTATGGAGGTCAAATTGGCTTGTACACCACTTCAGACTGATTGTATTTTATAACATTGCTCCTGATACAAGAATGTGACAGAGTGATGTGCTAAGAGGGGAACGAGAGGGATCACCAGGGTGAGATTCTGCTTGCTCAGCACAAGGAGCTGTTTATGGAGCTCAGCAGGACGGTCTGAGATAGGTGGTCAGAGGTCACCGGAGTCCATTCTTCAAAACCTCACTTGATAATTCACTTTGATAGGCACATGGCTCAACTGCTGGGACAAGCTGTGTTTTCCTTAGATTAGAACTAAGATTGTTTTCTGCCTGTCTGAACGTCACACAGGGGTAGCCGGGGATGATGGGAGTTGTAGTTTGCAAGAGCTGGCAGTATGACAGTTGAGTTCCCCTGTGGTAAGATATGAAATGGGAGGTGATGAGAGGTACAGTCAGGGAGGTTGGAGACCTCAACATGTGTTGTCATTTTCACAGGTAGCAACATGAAGGATTCTGATGTATAATGTACAGGATTCTGATGTATAGTGTATAGGATTCTGATGTATAGTGTATAGGATTCTGATGTACAGTATATAGGATTCTGATGTATAGTGTATAGGATTCTGATGTACAGTGTATAGGATTCTGATGTATAGTGTATAGGATTCTGATGTATAGTGTATAGGATTCTGATGTATAATGTACAGGATTCTGATGTACAGTGTATAGGATTCTGATGTATAGTGTATAGGATTCTGATGTATAGTGTATAGGATTCTGATGTACAGTGTATAGGATTCTGATGTATAGTGTATAGGATTCTGATGTATAGTGTATAGGATTCTGATGTATAATGTACAGGATTCTGATGTATAGTGTATAGGATTCTGATGTACAGTGTATAGGATTCTGATGTATAGTGTATAGGATTCTGATGTATAATGTACAGGATTCTGATGTACAGTGTATAGGATTCTGATGTACAGTATATAGGATTCTGATGTATAGTGTATAGGATTCTGATGTACAGTGTATAGGATTCTGATGTATAGTGTATAGGATTCTGATGTATAGTGTATAGGACTCTGATGTACAGTATATAGGATTCTGATGTACAGTGTATAAGATTCTGATGTACAGTGTATAGGATTCTGATGTACAGTGTATAAGACTCTGCTGTATAGTGTATAGGATTCTGATGTACAGTGTATAGGATTCTGATGTACAGTATATAGGATTCTGATGTACAGTGTATAAGATTCTTATATATAGTGTATAGTATTCTGAGGTATAGTGTATAGGATTCCGATGTATAGTGTATAGGACTCTGATGTACAGTGTTTAGGATTCTGATGTACAGTGTATAAGACTCTGCTGTATAGTGTATAGGATTCTGATGTATAGTGTATAGGATTCTGATGTACAGTATATAGGATTCTGATGTACAGTGTATAAGATTCTTATATATAGTGTATAGTATTCTGAGGTATAGTGTATAGTATTCTGATGTATAGTGTATAGGACTCTGATGTACAGTGTTTAGGATTCTGATGTATAGTGTATAGTATTCTGATGTATAGTGTATAGGATTCTGATGTATAGTGTATAGGATTCTGATGTACAGTGTATAGTATTCTGATGTACAGTGTATAGTATTCTGATGTATAGTGTATAGGATTCTGATGTATAGTGTATAGTATTCTGATGTATAGTGTATAGGATTCTCATTGTACAGTGTATAAGATTCTGATGTACAGTGTATAGTATTCTGATGTATAGTGTATAAGATTCTGATGTATAGTGTATATGATTCTAATGTATAGTGTATAGGATTCTGATGTACAGTGTATAAGATTCTGATGTACAGTGTATAGGATTCTGTTGTACAGTGTATAAGATTCTGATGTACAGTGTATAGGATTCTGATGTACAGTGTATAGGATTCTGTTGTATAGTGGATAGGATTCTGTTGTATAATGGATAGGATTCTGATGTACAGTGTATAGGATTCTGATGTACAGTATATAGGATTATGATGTACAGTGTATAGAATTCTGATGTATAGTGGATATGATTCTGATGTATAGTGTATAGGATTGTGATGTATAGTGTATAAGATTCTGATGTACAGTGTATGGGACTCTGATGTACAGTGTATAGTATTCTGATGTATAGTGTACAGGATTCTGATGTACAGTGTATAGGACTCTGATGTACAGTGTATAAGATTCTGATATATAGTGTATAGGATTCTGATGTATAGTGTACAGGATTCTGTATAGTGTATAGGATTCTGATGTATAGTGTATAGGATTCTGATGTATAGTGTAGTGCATAGTATTCTGATGTATAGTGTATAGCAGGGCTCAAAATTTCCACTCACTACTAGCCAATGGCGAGTGAAAATTTAGCCCTGGGGAGTAGAAATTCAGTCCTGGTAGGTGTGCTATGGCTTGCAGTGGCGAGTAACTTTTCAGTGTATAAGAGTCTGATGTACAGTGTATAAGATTCTGATGTACAGTGTATAAGAGTCTGATGTACAGTGTATAAGATTCTGATGTACAGTGTATAGGATTCTGATGTATAGTGTATAGGATTCTGTATAGTGTATAAGATTCTGATGTATAGTGTATAAGATTAGGATTCTGATGTACAGTGTATAGGATTCTGATGTATAGTTTATAAGATTCTGATGTGACCACCCCTGCTATGAACAAACTGACAGGTCAGGTTTGTCCTTTAGCCTTGACTGGACACAGGTGGATCATCACTGTCATTGTGATTGATCCACCAACACTCAATTAGTGCTAGCACGCAAATGGGAACTGTAGGTGTGTGCTATGGCCTGGAGCCAAGCATACGTGTGTGACAAGATCATGACATGAACAAAGATCACATGATGATATTTGTTCATGCCATGATACTGTCACAGGTATGTGTGGCAAGAACACAGATCACTACAGGGACTTTGGGGTTTTTGTAAGGGAAGGGGAGACAGGTGGAACACACATGGGACAGCAGATTTGGGATTTTACTTACCATGCACTTCCCCTTTCATAGCCTCAGGAGCAGGGGCAGACACCCCCAGAGGTGGTTCCTCATCCTCCTCACCAGACACAGCCCGAGATGACCCTGAGGAGATAAAGGACATTTTCACAAGGTTGAGATAATTGTATGGAGCCTTAACCCATTTCAGTGCCAGAGGAGTGCACAACAATTTTGAGAATGCATTGAGTACCCCTCTGCCATTTAAATGGTTACAACAACCAGAAACACAAAACTCAGAACCCTTTCCACAAACATAAACCAACAACATACAACAAAAGACATATTAGACATTGAACAGATGTACATGTTTTTGCTGGAGGACATATTACAATTTACTATCCTCACCTGCCCTTTCCACGTGGTGGTCCTCAGGTGCACCAACGGGGGCCTGCACTCCCTCATCTTCTTGCTCCCCCTCCTCCACCTCCTCCGGCATGTCAGCTGGACCTGTTTTGGATATTGAGGGAATTAACATGTTAGGAGAAACACTGACTTCATTTAATGCTTCAGGTTCACAACAACTGCACCAAGGTGGGATTCTGATGTACAGTGTATAGGATTCTAATATATATTGTATAAGATTCTGATGTACAGTGTGTAGGATTCTGATGTAAAGTGTATAGGATTCTGTATAGTGTATAACATAAGATTCTGTTGTACAGTGTATAAGATTCTGATGTACAGTGTAGATGATTCCAATATATATTGTATAAAATTCTGATGTACAGTGTATAGGATTCTAATATATATTGTATAAGATTCTGATGTACAGTGTATAGGATTCTGATGTAAAGTGTATAGGATACTGTATAGTGTATAAGATTCTTATGTACAAGTGTATAAGATTCTGATGTAAAGTGTATAGGATCCTGATGTACAGTGTATAGGATTTAGTATAGTGTATAAGATTCTGTACAGTGTATAAGATTCTGATGTACAGTGTATACGATTCTGATGTACAGTGTATATGATTCCAATATATATTATATAAGATTCTGATGTACAGTGTATAGGATTCTGATGTAAAGTGTATAGGATTCTATATAGTGTATAAGATTCTGATGTACAGTGTATAAGATTCTGATGTAAAGTGTATAGGATTCTGATGTACAGTGTATAGGATTCAGTATAGTGTATAAGATTCTGTATAGTGTATAAGATTCTGATGTACAGTGTATAAGATTCCAATATATATTGTATAAGATTCTGATGTACAGTGTATATGATTCTGATGTAAAGTGTATAGGATTCTGTATAGTGTATAAGATTCTGATGTAAAGTGTATAGGATTCTGTATAGTGTATAAGATTCTGATGTACAGTGTATATGATTCTGATGTAAAGTGTATAGGATTCTGATGTACAGTGTATAGGATTCAGTATAGTGTATAAGATTCTGATGTATAGTGTATAAGATTCTGATGTACACTATAAGATTCTGATGTATAGTGTATAAGATTCTGATGTACAGCGTATAGGATTCTCATTGTACAGTGTATAAGATTCTGATGTAAAGTGTATAGGATTCTGATGTATAGTGTATAAGACTCTGATGTATAGTGTATAGGATTCTGATGTATAGTGTATAGGATTCTGATGTACAGTGTATAAGACTCTGATGTATAGTGTATAGGATTCTGATGTATAATGTGTACTGTCGAAGGTATCCCAGAAAGGGTTAAACAAGAGAACCAATTAGGTTGGATATCCACACATAACTAGATAAATAATAATATAATTTTGAGAATTTTACACAAAACTAGGTACTGACATGCTACTTCACAGTAAAGAATTGATTACATAATCAGTTATGCATATTTGTGCAAAAATATATGCAATTTATTTAAGTAAATACTATATATATATATATATATATAAAGTTTAAGCTACAATGACATAAATGAGTGAATACAAATTTCAATAGTTACACAGTAACTCAAATCACAATTATCACCATTAGGATTACCAGCAATTGAAGGGTTAACCACACATAGGTATATTCAGAGGTATTAAATTGCAATAATTGAACTCCGCAGCATAGAAAAGGATAATTGATCTTTAACAATTAATTAAAATACAGTTGGCAGCAGCATATATGAATACCTCTGCTCCAGAAACTGTATAAACTATGGTTTAAGGTATGTTGTCAGGTGAGTCAGCTTTTATATTAAGCCAGGTCCTCAGTCAATTTCGTTTATATACCATATACCATATATAATAACCAAATTTAGAGAAACTAACTGGAATAAAATCCCAGTCTGAAGTCACTATAATTTAATTATCCACTGATTTATAATATTGCATACCTTCTGAATAAAAAATATAAATTGCAATTAATATAGTCACTAATAGATAATACCAAGAAACTTAGAATCAATCCAATAATATATGTCCAGACAGTATACCAAACTTCATGAAACATATATCATAAACATGACCATAGCAATCCTATGTAAAATCTGTAGGGTACTCCAAGGGTTAATCCACTTAGTAATATAGGATGCCACACCCAAGATGGTGACTTCTTTTGTCTAGTGAGAGGTTTAAATAAACTTCTCACTGTACAAAAGTTTAGACCCAAAACATACACAAAGAAATCCAAAGAAACACCTAAAAATAAATAGACAAATAGCAGTTGAAAGTTAATAAACAAATTCAAAGAATTCCCCCAGATCAAATATTAGCTATAATAACCTTTCTTTAACCCCTTAACGACTGGGGAATCCGGACGCGGACATGACTGAACGACCACAGAGCAATTTTTTTTTATTGCTCTGTTGCGTTCCGGACTCCCCGAACGGCGTGCAGCCGCTGGGGGAGCCCGGAACTCGATGACGGTCATAGTATGTCATCGGTTGTTAAGTCAAATCGACCCTTGACGTACTATGACCGTCAAGGGTCGTTAAGGGGTTAAACACAATACATTCTAGAAATATCAACGGTCATATTAACTAATTTATAAACAAGGATATATAAATCTCACTGCTATCAACTATTTACATTTATCTGGCAAGATATGACAATTTACCAATCAATTAATGAATTCTGCTTAATTCAGAATTACTACAGCCAGTATAGCTTATTATAATTGGTCACAATTGGGTGGCCAGTCCGATTAAGACAAATTATAAGATAAATTTTGTTTCTTCAAATATAGAAGAAATATATATTTGATTCTGAATTTTGCAGACTTAAAATAAGGAAAGATATAGTTACCAGTCCAATAAGTGTTTCATAGTATCTGTTTAACAGTCAACCAGGTACAGAACAGGAAATCAAGAGGAAAAAGCCCCTTTCTCTCTCAAAACTTACATATTTATAATGTAAAATTACCCTTATCAGAAACTCCTCTGACTGGATAAAGATACATCTCATTATGCAGTGACATCATCAGTATTACCTGATTGGACACCCTTACATTTTAATTTCCATAAGAAAATTTTAGAAACACTAGTAATAACGCTATACACTCTCAAGATGGCACTCCTACTCCACACTAAAATTTTACATATGTCACATGGATCTGTCTAATATCATCAGTAGGGATGGGCAAAAATTTTCACCTCAAAGTGAAATTGGTGAATAATGACACTTTCCCGCGAAAAGTAATTGGCACAAATTGGGTTCATTGTTACTATGATTAAGTCCATTTAGGACAAAACATGTCAGTATTATATCTTAATCCAAGACACAGAGCAATATCGGACATTACCGGTATTATCGGCCATATTTTGATTCTATTGGCTATTGTTGAGATTTTGTGGACATTACCATTGTGGCTACCTGTTGGATGAGAACTGTACGATTGATCTCTTCAATAAGAAATCAAGAATTCTGCAGTACTCTCCAAATCATATGTGGTGGTAACTAGGGGTGGGCAAAAAGTGTGAAAAATTTCCCGCGAAAAATTTCACGAAAACGTGCCAATTACTTCATGATTATTTAAACTGCTATAATTTTTGAATAAAACATCTGACAGCGATGGGAGTGACCTTGTTTTATTCAGCAGGAAATGCTCTGTAACATATGTGTTTTCATAAAAAAAGTTTACTGCTCCTTTAACATTGGAAGTGGCCTTCGTTTAACGAGAGAAAAATCCAAATTGACTGCAAGAAAGAAAACGATCAAGTCATCAAACGTAAAGATTGACAATAGCCAAGTATTAAAAAATAATAAGATTTTTGAGTTACCACTGTCTTATTACTACAGTGTGTTGCAAGACCTTCCAGACACAGACAGACGAGAAGGTTATTGAGACAACTGTAGACACTGCCGATGCCCTTTTACCTACTGTGAAACAAGAACAACCAACTTTAACCCCTTAACGACCGGTGGTCCTGGGATGTTTCCGTCCCATAAGGACCGCATAGGACCACTTGGACGCGCCGGTACACGTGACCTGTCGCGTGTATCAGTGCGTCACTATGGGGCCTGATAGAGATCGCTCCGATGTTGGAGCGGTCAATTTCAGGCCCTATTTTTACTTACAGCGCTCCCGGTAGAGCACTGTAAGTAAGAAAGTACGTGACGTACCAGGACCGTCATCGGTCCTTGAGTATTTCAAGGACCGTGACGGTCATAGTACGTCACATGTTGTTAAGGGGTTAATATCAAAAGAAACAGCTGCGAAGAGACATGAAGCAAAACGGTAATATTGGAAACGCGTAGAATACATAGAGATGTGCAAGATAAATATATACACTATATATGCATATCACATACTCACTCCTTGGAATTTTCATATCTCAATATTTTTGTAACTGCCCATAACAGTAAGACAGAAACAGGTAGCAAAAATGCATATATAAATAAATAAAATAAGATAAAAAATGGGGGGGGGGCACTTCTGTCTCAATTTCAAGAACTTTGATGACCCTCAAGTCATGTTAACCCCTTAGATGTCATTGAAGCCCCCAATACAGTGTGAAGTCATACACTCAAGACCTCTCTATTAACCAGGGGATTAAGTTGTAGATCTGCTGTATAAAATAACAATTTCTCTTAGATTTGTATTGCATTTGTGTATATATAGTTTACATTTTAGTCAATATGAGTTCTTAAAGTGAATGTTTACCGATTTCACAACTATCCCTCTTTTGATCAATCACCCCCTAAGGTACCGAGTAGTTTATGTTAAATTGCTTTCAAAGTGTAACATAGGTTAAAACTTACTGAATAAGTTGGTTTTGTTGACTTGGACGAGTTTTGTCATCTTGACCCAAGATTCTTTGCAGTCTGCTCTGCCTGCTGTGACGTATTGAATTTGGCCCGGCCCCTTTCACTGACAGTATGGATCTCGCTGAGAGCGCGTCTGGTGTAAAGGGAAAGTGGGAGGGAGATGGTGTGAAATTAGAAGAGAATGGGGACGGTTTCTGTTTCAATGCGGTACAGCAAGTACTGTACCGCGGACCACAGCAACGTCAACAGGTACAATTTGGAATATCGATTTCTATAAAAAACAAATTGTTTTTTTTTTCGTGTTGTTTTTTTTAAAAGCACGGATGTATATAGTTTTAATTGCACTACCTTTTAAGCATTAAACTATTTTTGATGAAATATCCCCTTTAAAGGGATAGTAATGTCAGAAAAAAAGTATTAACTATATGGTAGTACTTGCACTTATTCGTATCTCTCAGACCGTTATGGTTTGAGAGATATAGGAAAATAAAGTTCTCTGGTCCCTCCCCTTCTGCTTGACGAGCCGTAAAGCTGTCAGAAGCAGATTCTGGTCACTTGACAAGATGCGGCTCTTCAGCAGCGCCAATATAATGATATCTTAAGATAAATGCTTCAATGGGATGGTCTACAAAGTGTGCCTGGTTTGCAAGCACACTTTGTAGACTGTTCCAGTGAAGTATTTATTTCTAAATGGGTGATGTCAGCTCTGTTGAAGAGCCTCTGTCTGGTCCAGTGATTCTCAACCAGGGTGACGTGGCACTTTGGTGTGCCACAGACATCAACTTAGTGTGCCCCATGTTTTCTATGAAAACTAACAAAAAATGGACTTTTAAATAAAGATGTATAGAAATTGTTATGCACATTATGTTTAATTTTGTTATTATGATTGTAAGACCTAATAATAACTGTATATTTATATATGCTACCTTCATTATTCCCTGGATAAAGTACATTAAATATGTTAGGGATGCCCCAAATGTTGTAAATTACGTGTTAAGGGTGCCCCGAACAAAAAAAGATTGAGAACCATTGGTCTTGTCAATTGACTGGAATCTGCAGCTGTCATCTAGATGGCAGACTTGAGTGAAACAGTCAGGAAAAGGTAACTTTAGCAAGTTATATCTCTCAAACCATAAAGGTTTGAGAGATATGACTTACATTGATGGTAACCTTTTTTTAATGTCTACAATATTAAATCAACTTAACATTAACCATTACTATCCCTTTAACATTTTTGATGCCTACAGAAGTCTTCAACAAAGAAATAAAGCAATGCACTGGATATATATTTAAATCCAAGGGTGTAATTGCAACAATAACAATATCAGAAGAAGCCCATATGTTTTATGCTTTGCAGCATTTTGATCTTTATATAAAGCTGGAATAGAACAATGTAAAATGGCTGCAGTAAATGTATCAAAGTAAAACAATCCATTTGCTCCCAATTTAATACTTTCCGTTGACACTTTCTAAAAAATATTTTCCAGGTGTTTGTCTAGTTATGCAGCTGGGAGAGTTTAGTAAATAGACCCACTGGGAAAAATAACGCAGAACATTTATCAGCGGTAAAAAAAATCCAACTGCCTCTTTATGGTGATTCATTTTCTTTGATAAAAATGGTTCTGTCTCGGTTCCAAGTTTGCTACAGATTTCAGCTCTAAACAGCCTGATAAATATTCCCTGAGAGGCTTATTTATTAGTCTGTGTGTTAAAAAAGGGCTGCAAACTACTGTAATGTATTAAAAATATATTGTCTATATGTAATGGTGGTCTTGTTCCAGTAAACTGGAGAATCGTAACAAAATGGGTAAGGTGCTCTTAATTTGTTTAACCATTTGAGGACACATATCACAATGAGATCAAACCCTGTGGCCTTCAAGAGCTTCAAAACATCCCTTATAGGTAAGACTAGAAGGATTTATCACACACCAGTCAGGTGTATCTATATAATTACTGTGTGTAACAGAAGCACTTACCTAGGTAGGAGTCCATCATACAGTAGTCAGGTGTATCTATATAATTACCGTGTGTAACAGAAGCACTTACCTAGGTAGGAGTCCATCATACAGCAGTCAGGTGTATCTATATAATTACCGTGTGTAACAGAAGGACTTACCTAGGTAGGAGTCCATCACACAGCAGTCAGGCGTATCTATATAATTACTGTGTGTAACAGAAGCACTTACCTAGGTAGGAGTCCATCACACAGCAGTCAGGTGTATCTATGTAATTACTGTGTGTAACAGAAGCACTTACCTAGGTAGGAGCCCATCATACAGCAGTCAGGTGTATCTATATAATTACTGTGTGTAACAGAAGCACTTACCTAGGTAGGAGCCCATCATACAGCAGTCAGGTGTATCTATATAATTACCGTGTGTAACAGAAGGACTTACCTAGGTAGGAGTCCATCATACAGCAGTCAGGTGTATCTATATAATTACTGTGTGTAACAGAAGCACTTACCTAGGTAGGAGTCCATCGCACAGCAGTCAGGTGTATCTATACAATTAATGTGTATAACAGAAGCACTTACCTAGGTAGGAGTACATAATACAGCAGTCAGGTGTATCTATACAATTATTGTGTGTATCAGAAGCACTTACCTAGGTAGGAGTACATCATACAGCAGTCAGGTGTATCTATATAATTATTGTGTGTATCAGAAGCACTTACCTAGGTAGGAGTACATAATTCAGCAGTCAGGTGTATCTATATAATTACTGTGTGTAACAGAAGCACTTACCTAGGTAGGAGTCCATTACACAGCAGTCAGGTGTATCTATATAATTACTGTGTGTAACAGAAGCACTTACCTAGGTAAAAGTCCATTCTACAGCAGCCAGGTGTATCTATGTAATTACTGTGTGTAACAGAAGGACTTACCTAGGTAGGAGTCCGTCACACAGCAGTCAGGTGTATCTATATAATTACTGTGTGTAACAGAAGCCCTTACCTAGGTAGGAGTCCATCATACAGCAGTCAGGTGTATCTATATAATTACTGTGTGTATCAGAAGCACTTACCCAGGTAGGAGTCCATCACACAGCAGTCAGGCATATCTATATAATTATTGTGTGTAACAGAAGCACTTACCTAGGTAGGAGTCCATCACACAGCAGTCAGGTGTATCTATATAATTACTGTGTGTAACAGAAGCACTTACCTAGGTAGGAGTCCATCACACAGCAGTCAGGCATATCTATATAATTATTGTGTGTAACAGAAGCACTTACCTAGATAGGAGTCCATCATACAGCAGTCAGGTGTATCTATATAATTACTCTGTGTAACAGAAGCACTTACCTAGGTAGGAGTCCATCACACATCAGTCAGGTGTATCTATACAATTACTGTGTGTAACAGAAGCACTTACCTAGATAGGAGTCCATCATACAGCAGTCAGGTGTATCTATATAATTACTCTGTGTAACAGAAGCACTTACCTAGGTAGGAGTCCATCACACAGCAGTCAGGCATATCTATATAATTATTGTGTGTAACAGAAGCACTTACCTAGGTAGGAGTCCATCACACAGCAGTCAGGTGTATCTGTATAATTACTGTGTGTAACAGAAGCACTTACCTAGGTAGGAGTCCATCACACAGCAGTCAGGTGTATGTATATAATTACTGTGTGTAACGGAAGCACTTACCTAGGTAGGAGCCCATCACACAGCAGTCAGGTGTATCTCTATAATTACTGTGTGTAACAGTAGCACTTACCTAGGTAGGAGTCCATCACACAGCAGTCAGGTGTATCTATATAATTACTGTGTGTAACAGAAGCACTTACCTAGGTAGGAGTCCATCACACAGCAGTCAGGTATATCTATATAATTACTGTGTGTAACAGAAGGACTTACCTAGGTAGGAGTCCATCATACAGCAGTCAGGTGTATCTATATAATTACTGTGTGTGACAGAAGCACTTACCTAGGTAGGAGTCCATCATACAGCAGTCAGGTGTATCTGTTTAATTACTTTGCATAACAGAAGGACTTACCTGGGTAGCAGTACTTCATACAGCAGAAAGACACATCTATTGGATTTTTATGAAACAGAATGGCTTATGTCAATACATCAGTGTGGTACATCTGTGTTGGTACTGTGTGTTAGACAGTGTATGTGTGTGAGTCTGTGACTACCAGTGGATAAAGGCTGGGGTGTCAGACAGTGTATGCATGGGTCTGTAACTACCGGTGGACAGTGAAACAAGGCTGGGGTGTCAGACAGTGTATGTGTGTAGTTCAGTGGCTACCAGTGGACAGTGGAACAACAATAGAGTGGCACACTGTGTATTTATGGTTCTGTAACTGACAGTGAGACAGTGAAAGACGACTGGGTACTATATAGGGCATGAGTTTGTGTGTCTCATTTTTTGGTTTCTCTGCCACTCTCCCTCCCTGACTGTTTCTCACTGTCCTGTTTCTGCTCCCCTCTCTGCCTCCCCCTGCTCGCTTGACCTTCTTTTTCCCTGACTCCAACACTCTTTGTCCCTCCACCTCCAGATTATTTTTCCTAAATAAAATTGTTGTGGCCCTCCACAGAGGGGAACATTACGAATGGGGACTATGACTATGTTTGAGTTTGACATGCCTGGCCTAGAGGTAATCAACTGCACCTCTCTGAAGAGTCCCCCTAGAGGACTAAATGAGTGTCTGGGGATTTGCTGTTTCTCTGACTTGACTTACATTGCAGAAATGGAAATCTCTTCTCTACAATGGCAAACGGGAGTAAAAATAGTGATGAAGCAGATTCTGAAGGGGCACAGTCCTCAAGAATAAATGAATACATTGTATACATTCTCGGTGTGGTCTTTTCCCTTCTCTTATGTTTTCCCATGTCCACAGAAGTGAACATTACTATTGTTGCCAGGACTTCATGACCACAAACTTTTCCCAATGGATCCTCTAGTTTTATATACTGAAAGTGATAGTAATAATTCACAAAAACATCAGCTCCAATTAATCTTCATAGTATTTGGGCCATGGAGAGTGTTATTTCAGTACTGTCAGAGTTGTAGTTCAAGAGTAATTGAATGATAAAGTATTGTCCTCCCGCCCCTTTTACTGATGTAACACTGCTCACTTCAGATGTGGAATCTGGTCACTTGACCAGACCGGTCACAGCAAGGGACAATCTTCTTACTGTGATCATAAGTAAAACCCTTCCCCTCTTGACAGGTTTTTCAGGTTTTTCCTTATGATCGATGAAGATTGTCCGTCTCTGCAGTGCTCCAGAAAGTATTAAAATAACATTCTCCATGGCCCACATACTATGAAGATTAATTGGAGCTGCTTTTATTGTGGAACATTACTATCACTTGAAGTGCTCAGTGTGCATGAGTCCACAGAAGATGTCAGTACCATAGTGGGTGGAGTTTGCAGTCCAAGAACCTTGCCTACAAGATTCATGTCCTGACATCCAGGACTGATTTTAGTCGTTACCTCTTTTACCTGTTCGTAATAGCAAAATTCAGACAGGCCATTAGGATTTTCTGGGCAGAGTAAGGTATGTAGAATTAATATTAGGGTGTATTTGCGCTCTCTTAATTAATCAATGCAATGAAGACCTATCTTTCATCTAACTGGTTAAAATTCCAGCTTCATTGCATGAGCTATCATGTAAATCACAAGTCCTTTACCCCCATCGTCCCCATCTGTTTCCTATTTCCCTGCAGGTACCACAAAATTGTAATAATGATATTACCAGAACGAGCCTCCTTGTGTCCTTTCTGACCCCATTCCTGACATCTGTTTACCCTTTCCAATCTCCAAGTCTCCTCGCCTTAATTATTAGCAGGTCTGCAGCAGGCCCCCCTCTCCTGATGGCTGCATTGTGCCTACAGCATTTTATTACCCTCACACATTTCAGTTTTTATGCGACGCTCTTTTTCAGGCCACTTGTAAACTCATTATAAAAGTCCCCCTTGTGCTGTTGCTAATAAAAAAAGAACATTTTTTCCCACATATATGTCTGGACATTCATTCTGCGCTGACTCTCGGCACAGTTTATGTGAAGACTGAGGGTGGGCTGGTTATTTATTTTCCATATTTAAAATGAAAAAGAAGACGGGTAGAAGTTGAAAGGAATGCACTGGCGCAGGGAGACCTTTGACTTATCGAGGTTGGAGACTGGCAATATCACACTGTGGGAACGCGAAAATTATAATAGCAAAAACATCCAATTTAGATCAATGGGACGATAACATGAAATTTACAAATAAGGGCAAGGCTTACATGAATTTAACCCATTGGTTGCAAGACAGATTTACAACATATTGCTTCACAAATGGGAAAAAGTAGACTTGTCACCTCTTATACAGAGAACTGAAATCTGCCTACATTTTATATTAGCCATTTCTCTGTAAAATAAGTAGTTTTAGAGGTCCCTGGCACTCAATGGGTTAATAGTTTTATTTTGATGGTACATTGTGATGCTAATTTTCTGTATAGTATACTAATTATTTATGTTTGAAGCCAAACTACAGATGCTCCACCGTGTGAGCTCTGCCTAGATTCATTCATAGCACAATGTGTGATAACCCTTTGAGTGCAAAGCAATGTGTTCCGTACCCCTCTGGCACTCAAAGGGTTAATATTGACCCAGAAAACAGACTAATTGTCATCAAGTGACACACTGTGTAATCATAAAATACACATTAATTTCTCTAAAAACTATTTATATAACAAATAAATGGCTGCCACATATAGGCATGTTTTTTCTCTTTACAATGAACTAAATGTATCTTAAGCGACAGGACCACATTGATTATTTTTAATTATGGGATAGTTATTTTGTAAGTTATGAATCAGACAACAGTAGATGGGGTTGGGGGCAGGGTGAAGAGGCTTTAGGGTATCTTTTACAAAGTCTCCTGAGATCTAAACTGAAGATTTTTCATGCTGGCAGGAAATGCACTTGGTCACAAATGTCATGTGAAGCAGTCACAATTATAGCAGACGATTGCTGGGTGAGGCAGGTGTTGAGACTGACAAACATTCTGCTTCTGTGAAAAGTCTAGGACACACTGAAATATAAAAAAAAACAACTGTATTTTAAAGCACAGTTCTTTACTGGTTAATCTCAGCATGCAACTCCAGTAACACAGTAATATAGTTATCAACATCAACTGTCATAATTCTCATTATTGTTCTGTGCTAGATAGGTATCCATTACTTTTCTGAAAGCAGTTACAGTATCTGCAAGCACAGCATCCTGAGGAAGAGAATTCTGTAACTTTACTGCCCTTCCTATAAAATATTCTTACCTTTGTTTTATTAAAAAGTTCATTTCCTCTAGTCTTAATGGATGACCTTCTTAACTCAGCTCTTTGAGTACATTGTTCCTTGAAGAGTTCTTTGTATTGACCTTGAATGTATTTGTAAATGGTAATCACATCGCCCCTTAGACGTCTCTTCTCTAATGTAAATAAACCCAGTTTGGCTAGTCTCTATAACTCAGATCCTCCAAGTCCTTTATCAGTTTTGTTGCACATCTTGCAACTTTTTCCAGTTCAATAATATCTTTTTTTAAGAACTGGTGTCCAAAACTGGACTCCATATTCTAGAGGAGGCCTTACCAAGGATTTAAATACAGGTGCATCTACACCCCTTTTTATATAGGATAGTACCCTATGTGCTTGCAACAGCTGAGTGTCACTTAGGCAAAATATCAAAGGCTTTTGCAAAATCCAAGTATTCTACATCAGCAACAAGTTCCTTCTTCAAGGTACTACATAACCTTTTGTAAAATGCAAGTAAATTACTTTGCCATGATCTATTCTTCATAAAACCACTCTGGCTCCTACTATCAATAATGTTAGTTATCACATATTCATGTATACTGTCAGTTAGTAACCCTTCTAATATATTACCCTCTATGGAAGTCACAGGTCTATAATTTCTTGGTTTAGATCAGCTTTCATCCAAAAGCAATGCCCGAAGAAAATGAATAAAATAAAGGAAGAAGGGAAAGTTAAAAAAAAACCAAAATAAAAATATGAATTTTGATTGATAAATAACAGTCAGACAGGCAGGTGATCCCTCCTACCTCGACTGGCTGAGCCTGAGATTCTAATGAGATTGAGTAAATCCCCAAGACTGAGTGGAAAATACTATGCAGCTAAACATAATATATGAAGAAAAACAGGCACACCTTGGTATACTGTGTTACACACATACTCACTCAACCAGTTGGACAACTATATGCAGAGGTGGGGTGGTGCTTCACCAACTGCTGTGCACTTTATCCTTTTACTTTTAGTTTTATGCTGAAACTAACAATGCTATCTTATACTGTCCTGAAAATTCTGCATTCCTTGAGACAAAAAGTAAAAACTGCTGAAATTTCGATACTAGATGCTAGTGAACAGCCAGAAAGTCAAAGAGGGGGAGAAGGAGTTGATTATGGTTGCTGGGAGAGTGAATGTGATATGTGGACAGCGACACTGACAAAACAGATCCTTTTGACTGATAGGTAACAGGGATAGGCAGAATATCCTTAAACTGAGCTGTGGCTGAGAGTGAAATAGATCAGAGACAGGGACATACATCATGCATTATTGTCACAAAAAAACAATTCCACACACTAAAAGCTCTAGCAAATTCAACACTAGTATCTTAATGTACACCACACCAAGTGCTAGAATATGGGGTAAGGGGAAAGGACTAGGAAAAATGAATGGAATTGGTGCTAGTAAAGTCATACTACAAAAACTGGATCAGCTAAGCAGCGACAGAAGTAATCAACATCCAGAACCAGAGCTAGGTGTGCTTCTGCTATTGTTCAAAGTGCTGCACCACTGATCGCTACTGTTATTACTATTATAATACCTTCCACCAGTACTAGTAGTAGTAGTAGTAGTAGCAGAAGTCCCTCAGGAACCCCACAGTCTATGAAATCTACAGTGTGGTGATACTGCACTCACTAGAGTTAAGATTAGCATTTTGCTGTCTGTCAAAGGGATAGTAATACTTTGTTTTATCGTTATTTTATTTTGTAGGGATTGAAAAAACATGAAGAACGATATAAGTCTTATCTCTCAAACCTTTATGGTTTGAGAGATATTCACAAGCAAAGTTTCCCCTCCCGCCCCTTTTACCTAGTGTAAGTCACCTCTTCTCAGATGTGGAATCCAGTCCATAGACCAGACAGATAACAGCAGTGGACAATCTTCTTCCTATGAGAACAATGAAGGCCCTGCCCCCCTTGACAAGTTTTTCAGGTTTTTCCCTTATCTTAATTGAAGATTGTCCTTCTCTGCAATCTCCCTGGGCACCTCCCTTCTGATCTGGCTGAACAGTGTTACATCAGTAAAAGGGGCGGGAGGGGGATACTTTGTCATTGAATTATTCTTGTACTACAACTCTGACAGAATTGAAATAACACTCTCCAAAGTCCAAATACTATGATGATTAATTAGAGCTGCTTTTATTATGAAACATTACTATCCCTTTTAATCATGTGAGTATGGGGCATGCAGATTCAGTACTAGGCCCATCTTCATTGAGTTTCCACCTGAAGCACCACCATTGGCATGACAGAGATACATTTGAGCATGTCAAAGGTGTGATGAGTTGCAGCAGTAGGATCATTCCTAAAAGTGCATGGAATGGAGGAGTACATAGCAGTAGTGTTGCAGATGTCTTCAATAACAACACCTATGTCTCCTACTGTTGTTGTGCAAATGCAAAACACAGAGTATTATTTGGAGATGACAAGAATCATAACGTCTCCATACCCACCTCCACCTCTGTCTCTACTATAATCATTTGTCATGTTGTTATAACAATTAAGTTACTCTGTTCTTCTTATATATGCCATCCCACACTTACTGAGTTCTTAGGAGTCAAAACCTGCACAAAGATAATTTAAATGGCACATTTTTACATAGTCCATGGAATACATTCTGGGTTTCAGAGGAAAAAGTACCTTATGGGAATTCATAAACTCTTTGAACTGAGAGTGGTCTCCTGAGAATGTGTCTGGTAATCGAACTTTCATTTCTAGTAAATTATCTTCTGGTACCAGAGGCCTCAAAACTGAGGCAACTGGTCTCTCTGAGGTTGTAGACTCAGGGGACTTGAGTTCTTGAACTTTCCCTTCCAGATGTGAAAGGCCTACCTGTAACTGCTGAATCTTGCAGGCTAAGAGTTCCATCTGTTGAGTCAGTTCCATGTGTTGGATCATCCCTGCAGACTGCATGATGGCATAGTTGTTCTCTTATGTTGATACTATATTATCCAGACCTACAATCTTATGGCAGAGATGAACATGGACTGAAGAATCAGCTGCTACCCACCAGGTGTTATGATCGCAGTTTTGTGCAGCAGCGGTCTGTACCCTTGGTATGTCCAAGTGACAGCAAAGGAAGTGTTCATGCAAAATCCAAGTACCTAGATGAGGTCAAAGCAGCTACAGCTCATGCAGGATCCAGATATCAAGCTGAACTCAGGTCAGGAAGCAAACAAAGGTTTGTTAACCCAGGTCAGACACAGGAGCAGGCAGGGTACATCAACAAACAAGTTGAGGTCAATGCTGACCCAGAACAGGAGAGGTCCTTCAACCAGGCCAAAAAACTAAACACTGATGAAAGTGCTCATAGTATATTTAAAGGTTAAATTAATTGAATAGACTCTGGGGTAGATTTAAAGGCGACCGTTAAGCTCAAAATACACCATCGGGTGTTTTAACGTGTAGGAAGCCATACAAAGGGCCATGTAATGAACTGCTAATGGCAGTTCATCCAGTATGCCGGCCGCTACACTAAAGTGTGTTATCGGATCTTTTGCCACGTAGCTCAGCTGTAAACTGGCAAAAAAAACCAATGTCCACAGTGGATGTATTGATATGGGGCCCTAAGCCCCACTTAAGTACATCCAAAGTGCCTAAAAACCGCCCAGAGTTAGTAGGATTAAACCTATGAGTGCCAGTGGGGTATAATCACCCCGCCGGCATTCATGGGGTTAACCCGACTAAGTAAAGCAACATCGCATTAACACTTACCATTAATCCTGATGTCCAGCAGAGTCCACAGCTTGCTGGTCCTTCTGTCCTTCTCTTCAGTCTCTGTCTTCTCTCTGTAAAATGAAAGAAATGAATTAACACCAAGCGTTCACAAGCATGTGTGTCTCTGCTGCTGCAGCCCTCGCGGCCGATCCAAGCGGCGGAGACACGGATTAATAAGCTAAGCCGTCATACTGGGCATTAATGGATGGCATTTATTTACGTCTATGTGGGTCATTTTATTTATTGGCATGTTTATTGTTTGGGTCATTACATTGAGGCATATCATATGGGTATATTTATGGCGCACTACTATTGAACCCTTTGAGTGCCAGTGAGGTACGCAACGTATTGCTTTGCAATGCGTTGCGTACCCCTCTGCCACTCAAAGGGTTCAGGAATGTCTTCGTTCATGCTTGGTGTTAATTCATTTCTTTTATTTTACAGAGAGAAGACAGAGACTGAAGAGGACAGAAGATAGAAGAAAGAAGACAGAACAGAAGGACAGTGGATGAGAAGACAGAAGGACAGTGGATGAGAAGACAGAAGGACAGTGGATGACAGGTAAGCGTAACACGGATCAGTTAACGATCAGTGCTTGGCAGTATGTCAAGCACCGATTGTTAATTGTTTTTTATTGTTCAGTTCCCAATATCACTGCTTTTAGCGGCGTTTTGGGAACTAAACTCACAAAACGGACATTCAGCCACAAGACTGATTTGTGGCTTATCGTCCTTTGGGGTTCTAACTGGTAGGGCCTTTAAATACTGAGTTAAACATGTTTAACAGCCTGTATTCACTTTGGCCCTACCAGCTATGTTACCTCCTACCTTTACATCTAGCCCTCAGTGTGTTCTTATTATGATGAAACATGGAATGTGCACTTTGTCAAGGATGGTGCATGAAAAGCAGCAAGACTAAGAACATTTTGTGCGCACCTGTTGTATCCAGTGAGATTCTGAACTGTGAAAATTCCTGCGCACATGCCTGACCAGGAATCAACCACCTTGTGAAGGTGACCACGGATATGTGTGGCAGGTGAGTCATTACAGTGTCTGAGTTCTTGTTTTTTTTTTTTTTGCTTTTTACTTCCATCCAAAAAATTCTATAAAACTAACCAGTCACTGTTTTATTAGTCCTTTGGAGAATTTCTGTAATTGATTGGAAGGATCTCTACAAATTGCAATAGGGTGGTTCTATCCTGAACTACCATAACCTTTAAATAAAAATTCCCCCAGCATTGGGCGTTATGGGTTTTCTCATGAGGTAGAGCCTTACAGCATATACATTATTCCTAAAACAAATCACTATTCCTTTAACCTCTTAGATGGTAGACATGTTTCCAAAGCTGTAGAATTCAAGAGGTTAAGTCTCCTATTAAAATAAAAAAAGCAGTTGTGTCAATTTGTGAAAATATTGGTAATGGAATTAAGTGAGAATATAGTAAAACTAAAGGCAATAAAATCTTGTCAGCATTCAGACACATTATTGCTGTTGCGTTCGGTTTTAATTATTAGAAAGTTCTGGATATAAGAGAGGTCTTTCTCCTCTAGCTGACTTGTCTGTTATAAAATCAGTTCAAATCAGAGATTGCCAGCTTTTTGTGGCAGGAACGTAGCCATGTAATTTCCTATGTACAGCGCTACAGTGTGGATATTGTCATGGCTCCAACAGCAGATCCATATAATTATGTTGTAATTATTAATTAAAAAAGACAGGGATATAGTGATGGCTGCAGCAGCGGCAAACATTCCTCCACAGATGTGCAGATGACGTATAATGGTGTAACAGTATGACTACTTGATGTCTGTGCCTGCTGGCCTGAGTGGGAATACACTCATGTTACTTACAGATTGGTTGTGTTTACATGCATCTTACTGAATTCAACACAGCTCCAACAGAAGATGCGTTCACCTTTGTTACAAGTCACAGGGACCACTGATAGGGGTAGTAATGTACAAAGTAGTATAGTTTGGTGCAATGAATGTTAGACAGGCATAATTGGCTGATGCTGAGAAAACATGACTGAACATTGGGTTAATGCGTATCACAAAAATCAGACAATCTGAGATGTACACACTCTTGCACTGCATGACAGCGTGAGATTCTCATATCGCCTATTGACATGTTGTCTATTTGCTGCCCGACGGTGCCGATCCTCTTGCTCCAGCTAGCAAATAACTAAAAAGAGCAAATAAATAACTTGTAACTTGTATGTTATAGAAGTTAATATGCCACTGACACTCACTTTTATTGTTAAATAAGCAGGCCACAATCATGTGGAAAAATGGCAGAGTCAACAATATCCTACTTGCTGCCCGATTCTATCTCCTTTTCTCTTCTATTTTAAAGCTGGTGTTCCTGGAGGCATTGCACTGCCCCGGCTCTATCTGTGTGGATTAAAATATCAGAGGAGAATTAAACCGCAGTGACGATCCTCTCTCTGCAGCTAGCACCATGCCTTCAAAGCATTCATCCCTTAGAAAGAGGCAATACAAACAAATGGAGTGCCTTTTTTTCATGAAGGCCTGTAGTTATACTGGACCAAAATTTCTTCATGTGTTAGGAGGCTACATGCATCTGTACTTTGATAGAGGTTTTTTTTGTTACATTGATCTGTTTTGCTGAAGATTATTTCAAGCTTGACATTTTATGGACTTCACATGTTGCCGACATTAAAAGTCACTAGGGTGACCACACATTCCGGAATGCCCGGGACTGTCCCTTATTGGGGGTCTGTGTCCCGTGTGCCGGGTCACCCCCCACCGGGACAACAAAGAGTCCCAGAATTGAGCAACATGTGCCAGTCCAGCCAGCCAATGAAATGTATTTGCTATATGGTCCTCATTGGCTGGCTCAGCCAGCCAATGAGGACCATATAGCAAATACATTTCATTGGGTGGCTGGAATGGTGCGTGCGAGACAGCTGGGGTGGAGCAGGTATGCTGGTGCTGCACGTGAGACCCGCGGCTGAGGCTCCCGCTGGTGCTGACCATCTTTCTGAGGATGTTCCCACTGGGAACTATTACTCTGTGTCAGCCTTAGAAAGATGGTCAGTGCCGGCGGGAGCCTCAACCGCTGGACTAGGGTGACCACATGTCCCGGAATGGCAGAATGGAAATGTGGTCACCCTAAAAGTCACTGGCCCACGTACTTTTAGAAAATATGATTTGTACTGGATATTTTTATATATAAATGTTATTTTACTGGGCTAATGATGGAACTGTCCTTTTCATTCTTTGCTAAAATTAACATGAGCGCGTCTTATAATTATGGGCTTATAAAATACAAACATTTGTTAAACCTAGCACACATCTGGTAATATTTTGCTCAGAAGACGCAAAATAATATAATATGAATATTAATTGAATGATAATTTACTTGTTTTATTACAGATAATGGAAGTCAACATCGCAAAAACATTATTTTTCTAATTTATGTCATTTTAATGACCTCAGATCTTGGTTACAACCTATATTATCCATTCAAGAAAGGTACCAATAAAAATATCACCTTGTACTGGAAAAAATATATAATTTTACACAGGCCAGTAGAAAATTATTCCATGTGGTTTTTATTGCCTCCTGTTGCCTGGACAATAGAATCCCGTGCTAGTGACGGTTTAAAGGGATAGTAATACTTCGCTTTATCGTTATTTTATTTTGTAGGCATTAATAAAACATGAAGAACAATATAAGTCTTATCTCTCAAACCTTTATGGTTTGAGAGATATTCACAAGCAAAGTTTCCCTCCCGCCCCTTTTACCTAGTGTAAGCCATCTCTTCTCAGATGTGGAATGCAGTCCATAGACCAGACAGATAACAGCAGGGGACAATCTTCTTCCTATGAGAACAATGAAAGCCCTGCCCCCCTTGACAAGTTTTTCAGCTTTTTTCCTTATCTTAATTGAAGATTGTCCCTCTCTGCAATCTACCTGGGCACCTCCCTTCTGACCTGGCTGAGCAGTGTTACATCAATAAAAGGGGCGGGAGGGGGATACTTTGTCATTGAATTACTCTTGAACTACAACTCTGACAGAATTGAAATAACACTCTCCAAAGTCCAAATACTATGATGATTAATTAGAGCTGCTTTTATTATGAAACATTACTATCCCTTTAAATGAAAGATTTAACCCTTTGAGTGCCAGAGAGGTATGCAATGCATTGCTTTGCACTCAAAGGGTTAAAAAAAATACGAGAGGAGCAGGAACGTAAAGCCGTGCAATACAAAGTAATACAGGGTTAATATCTGGCTAAGCTGTATTAACCCTCTGTGTGACAGAGTGACACCCTGGCACTCCAATGGTTAATGGAGAAGTAATATCGCTTAATAAAAATCTGCACTTAAAGGGACAGTAATTTTAGCAATAAACTAGATTGCCGAGTTTTCTTTATAATAAATGTAACACAATATGCTATGTTTAGCAGCTTACTTTTCCATAGTTCATAAGATATTAAATGTATAATGATCCCCCTTCCCGCCCCTACTGGCCATGTCACATGAAGCTGCAGTCTGGTCTGGACAGACACAGCAAGGGACAATCTTCAGTAAGCACAGGGAAATCCTGCCTCCTTCATCAATGGGGACAGAGTTTTCCTTATACTTATTGACTGAAGTTTGTCCCTTGCTGTATCCGTCCGGTCCCATGACCAGACTGCAGATTCAGTGGGAGGCAGCCAGAAGGGGCGGGAGGGGATCCTTCTCCATTTATCTTATGAACTACAGAAAAGTAAGCTGCTACAAATAGCACAATGTGTTATATTTATTAGAAACATAGAAACATAGAATTTATAAAGAAGAAGACTCAGCGATCTACTTTATTTCAAACATTACTATCCCTTTAACCAAAATGTCCTATGGACCCTATGATTTTTGCTGTTGCGCATTTATTCAAGAGATAAAATACTCATCATTTCCTGGAAATCAGGTCCATGGGGGCGGACATGATGTTTGCTAGCAGAAGCATATGATACAATTGCTTCCACTGCATCTGCCAGTCTGAAAGGGATAGTAATGTCAGAAAAAAAGTATTAACTATATGGTATATACAATTAAAAATGAGTGCTTGCACTTATTTGTATTTCTCAAACCGTTATGGTTTGAGAGATATAGGAATATAAAGTTCTCTGGTCCCTCCCCTTTCTGCTTGATGAACTGTAAAGCTGTCAGAAGCAGATTCTGGTCGTTGACCAGATGTGGCTCCTCAGCAGCGCTGATAAAACGATATCTAAAGATAAATACTTAATTTGGAATGGTCTACAAAATGTGCCTGGGTTGCAAGCACACTTTGTAGACCGTTCCAATGAAGTATTTATTTCTAAATAGCGTGATTTCAGATCTGCTGAAGAGCCTCTGTCTGGTCAAATGACTGGAATCTGCAGCTGTCAGCTAGATGGCAGACTTCAGTAAAACAGCCAGGAACTTTACCAAGTTACTGTATATCTCTCAAACTATAAAGGTTTGAGAGATAAGACTTACATTGATATTAATCTTTTTTTAATGTCTACAATATTAAATCAACTTAAAATTAACCATTACTATTCCTTTAACCCTTTTAGGACCAGAGAGATGTGCAAAATATTGTTTCTTCATGCTCAGCACACCTGTCTGGCTTGAAACTGTTAAGTAGGCTCAAGTACTCAACATGCTTCAGTTTGAGAAAGTTGCTAGCAACTGTCATGTCTGCCTCCGTGAATGTGACATCCAGAATTGTTTGACGATTTTATCTCTTGAACAAAAGCACATGGACAAAGTTCACTGGGGCCATTAAGATTTTATGGCAATGGTAAGGTAAGTGGGGAGTCATTACTAGGAGCTGGTACTTCTGCTTTCAGGGGAATTCATTTATAGGTTAAACAGACATCATCTTACACAAGTAAAAAGGGGCTGATGAATGCAGCACATAATGTAGTTTTAAAGTGTTAGTAATGTCCGCAAAAAAGTTTTTTTTGCATTTATAAGAGCTTAAAAAGCTGAGCTAAATGCAAAAAACGGTATCTCTCAAACCGCTATGGATTAAGAGATATGGGCGTTTAAAGTTTGATCTCTCCTACTGACACCTGTAAAGCTATCAGTAGGAGATCCATGTCGGCCGACACCGTGGCGCTTGAGCAGAGCTGCAATCTCGTTATTTACCACGAATCCCTTCAATGGAATGGTCTAAAATGAGCGCTTGAAAACCAGGCACTCTTTTTAGACTATTCCAGTGAAGGGATTTGTGGTAAATAACGAGATTGTGGCTCTGCTCAAGCGCCTCCATGTCGACCGAACACGGATCTCCTGCTGACAGCTTTACAGCTGTCAGTATGATAGATCAAACTTTAAACGCCTGTATCTCTTAAACCATAGCGGTTTGAGAGAGATGTTTTTTTTTGCATTTAGCTCAGCTTTTTAAGCTCTTCTAAATGCAAAAAAACTTTTTTGTGGACATTACTAACACTTTAAGATGTAGACATTATACTTACAAATATCTTTTTTTTTATTTAAAAGAAGCTTTGTTTGAAAGAGAAAGACATACAAAAAACATACAATTATCCAATGAATACAATAAAGAATTATGCATAATAACAATGATGCAATGTTTAGATATACAGACATCCAGAGCTGCACATCATGTGTGTTGAAGTTTAAAAAAAGAAACGGATAACAGAAGAAAGCCAGAGGCATTTCAGTTCAGACGAGTAAACTTAGAATAGAAGACTCCACACATGGGGAGTGATTGAAAAGTCACAAGGTATGGGAGTCAAGAACATCCAACGACAGGTCAGATTCATAAGGGGAGATAACAACATATATCAGATCAGGGGGGAGGTGGGGAAATGGGGGGGGGGGAAGAGAGAGAAAAAGGGGGGGCATGGGAGGGAAAGGGCCTCAGGACTTCAAGTAAAAGAACCACATATTGCAGTCATTCGGTGTGTGCCATCAACACAGAGGGTCTAAGGGGAGGGCACGAAGGGCCACATGCCAGTGATACCTTGAGAAAGGTACCATGGTGACCACACAGACTGGAAAGGTCCTCGCATGTGATCTCCTGGCATTTAGCGCTTTAGAGCTAAGTGAGTTGGTTTTGGCAATCCATATAGAAATCATAAGGGTCTTATCGGATTTCCAGTACAGAGGGATCAAAGATTTCTCCGTATTTAAAAGGACGCGAACGAGGATAATTTCTTGTTTATTCCTATAAGTAGTCTGAGATGGATCAGATAAGAACAGACATGCAAGGGGGTGTGGTTCTAATTCAGTGTTCAGGAGAAAGTCATCTGAGTCCAGAAGTTCTGGATGAGAGGGCAGGACCACCACCAGAGACGTAACTAGATGCCACTGGGCCCTGATGCAAGAATTGTCATGGGCCCTCCCTGACCACATTGGCCACCCTCAACCACATTGGCCACCTCCACATTGCCCCTTCCACAATGCTCCTCATTCTCCACATTGCCCCCATCTCCATATTGCCCCTTCCACAATACCCCTCATTCTCTACAATGCCCCTTCCACAATGCCCCCATCACAATGCCCCTCATTCTCCACAATGCCCCATCACAATGCCCCTCATTCTCCACAATGCCCCCATCTTCACATTGCCCCTTCCAAATTGCCCCTTCAACAATGCCCCCATCACAATGCCCCTTCCACATTGTCCCTCAATCTCCACAATGCCCCTTCCACAACGCCCCATCACAATGCCCCTCATTCTCTACAATGTCCCTTCCACAATGCCCTCCTCACAATGCCCCTCTTTCTCCACAATGCCCCCATCACAATGCCCCTCATTCTCCACAATGCCCCATCACACTGACCCCCATCTTCACATTGCCCCTTCCACATTGCCCCTTCAACAATGCCCCCATCACAATGCCCCTTCCACATTGCCCCTCAATCTCCACAATGCCCCTTCCACAACGCCCCATCACAATGCCCTTCATTCTCCACAATGCCCCTTCCACAATGCCCCTCATTCTCCACATCGCCCCTTCCACATTGCCTCTCAGTCACCACAATGCCTCTTCCACAATGCCCCCATCTCCACAATGCCCCTTCCACACTGCCCTTCAATCTACACATTGCCCGTTCAACAATGCCCCCATCACAATGCCCCTCATTCTCCACATTGCCCCTCAATCTCCACAATGCCCCCATCTCCACACTGCCCCTTCAACAATGCCCCCATCCAATGCCCCTCATTCTTCACAGTGCCCCTCAATCTCCACAATGCCCCCAACATACTGTCCCCATCTCCACACTGCCCTTCAACAATGCCCCCATCTCCACATTGTCCCTTCCACAATGCCCCTACTGACTCCCCCGTCCTCCTACCTTGAGTCCCTGGTGGTCTAGCGGTGTGTGACATGACAGATCTGCGCCTCATTCGGCACAAACCTCTGACTGGAACTCAAGCTCCCGCGTGGTTCTTAGTAATGCAGAGCGCTGGGAGATGATGTCATCACCTGTATTACTAGAGTGCCGGCCGCCGTGAGCTCAGCTGTGCTATGGGCGCAGGGGTCGCAGGTGCAAACCCTGCGACCACTATTGTTACGTCACTGACCACCACATACAAATATCTTATTTTAACCCCTTAAGGACTGCAAAGTCTGCAGTTGGGGCGCTTTAGAGAACCAATGCACTTTTCTTTTTTCATCATGTTCTGTGATCACAGCAAAGAGTGCAGCCATGGTGTAATCACAAACCTCGTGATGTACCAGGACAGACACCGGTCCTTAACGCCCGGGTAGCCATGATGGTCCTATAACATCATGGGTTGTTAAGAGGTTAATTGTATTCTTAGTAAAGAAAGAAAGAGGCCCTCACAGAGATGCAGGTATACACTGCTGGTGTTTAATGCAAGCAGACTTTACACACAGCATAGCAGTTTACAAGACAGAATGTTTACAGGCCTTAGAAAGTTTCAGGGGTAGTCCCCCCTCCTCTGCACAGCCTTCCACACACAGATATCCCCAGCCCGAATACCACTAAATGCCCCATCCACCATAGAGACTGCGTCGGTTCGCGGGTCCTGATGCCGACACATCATTTCTGCCCCTTGTTCCTGATGTCAAACTCAAAGGGTGTCACAAACTGAAAGCCACAGTAAACATATACATATACAGTAAGACTGCCTAATGGGAAATATCCCTTCATAACTGATGTCCCCACTTCTTGTTTAACATCTTTTTAATACATTATTATATACTAGTTGAACAGCCCGTTACACGGGCCACAGTGCCACTGCCACCCGGTCGCGGGCCAATCACTCGCAGTAGAGACTGACCGCGCCACGACTGATACAGAGCTGGACGCTCCTTCGGAGCGCCCAGCTCTGTATCAGCAGCGGCGCGGGCAGTCTCTACTGTGCATGACTGCCGCACGCGCAGCAGTGTCTACTGTGCATGTCGTAGCGTTACACACGATTTAGCGAATTATTATAGAGGATTGTATGGCAGGAACTTGCTTGTATCTAGCAATCTCATTAAAATGTGTAAAATCTGCTTGCGTAAAAGGGATAGTAATACTTAAAATGTAAAAAATATATGTGTTGTAGGGTTTATCCCCCTGAGTAAACCAAGGGTACTTCCACTGCTGAGAGATGTTTTATTAAAAAAATTATAACAGTTCAAACTTGAATATTTTAGGCTCAATATCACAGTGGCCTGAAAATTTACACCATCCTATGGAGATTTATGGTCTACAGACCAGAGCAGTCCATAGGATGGTGTAGCAACAGCGCCACTGTACATTTTCAGGCCACTGCGATATTGCACCTAAAAAATTCAAGTTTGAGCTGTTATAATCTTTTAATACAATATCTCTCAGGCGTGGGAGTACTCTTGTTTTACTCAGGGGGATAAACCCGGCAACCTATATTTTTTTACATCTTAAGTATTACTATCCCTTTAAACACGAAAGGTGTATACCAACATCTAGGTGATTGTCTCTTTCTTTTGTTACATGGGATACTGTATGCCCCTGTTGGAGACAAGGGAACTGAAAGGGATCACTAAAACCAATAAATAAAATTATGTATGTTTCTTTTCTATTAGATGAGTGTGACTAACTCCGCTATAAGTATTAATTGTATTATTTTTCAATGCTGACACACGCTCATTGAGGTGAAGATTATGGAGATAAAAATATTCAGTTTTACTCTCGAATTCCCATTAATAAATACTCAGAGAACTAATATGCAACAAACTGTCCCATATCAAAAGCACAAGAGCAAAATTCACAGGCAAAGGGCAGTCTGATATTCCTCTGCATCAATAGACTATCTTCTTTGAAACAACTGTTATAATTCTCAGTATTGGTCTGAGCTAGAAAGGCATCTAATACTACATTACTACAGTATCTGCAATAAAAGCATCCCAAAGCAAAGCATTCCTTAGCTTTACTGCCCTTACTGGTTCCTGGGCAGCCATAGAACGGGCCAAGTAGCCAATTTACTACACGTTTCAGGATAAGGCCTGCTGAAGCAAACTTCTGAGCAATAGGAATTCAAATAAAAATCTCTTTTTTTGAGAAAATTCCTGCAGATTACACACCATTACAACTTCTGCCCTTTCACTGCCGCCAATGAAATTCCCATGAGAACGATGCCAATTTTCCCCAATTATCACTTATGATCTCTATAGCAACAAGAATCCGTGCTGCAATACTTCTGCTTCTTAGGCCCGTATCTTCAAAGAAATAGTGAAATAGCTTTTGCCGTTTTTAACGACATTTTATTGTACGTTGTCGTAGTCTTCATATATATATTTTCAAAGAATATTTTCAAAGAATGTCGTTTGTTATAGAAAATATGTTGTTTTTTCTTTGAAGTACGATTTCTGACTGGAAATGTTGTAAAAAACGTAGCAGAAATGCTATGGCGAGTAGTGACAAGAATATTGGTATGTTGAAAGTGTTTAATTTTGTAGATAGCAATTAAAATTATTCATATAATAAGATTTTTTAATAAAATATTATCATTTAGCATTTTTAAAGTGTTAGAATGAATAATAAATATTTTAATGATTTTTATAAATATACCTGGCTATTTCTATTTTATCAATAGATACAGATTTATTTCCAGATACATATCTCTACATTTTACTATGCTTTTTAACCAACGTAACATTTTGGTTGTTTTTACAAACCGACATATTTTCATTGCCACTATACGACGATGGCAGCCACGCCCTTGCTCCGCCTCTTTCAATTACATTTCTTGTTTTATTTCGTACACAACAGACATTGCTAGTTTTTTGTCATACACTCTATAGAAAATATGTTGTTCATGAATAAAATTACTTACTGTAAAATCTCGGGTATAATACGCACAATTTTATCCCACTTCACCTTATGTGAAGTGGGGGGGGGGTGCATATTATACTCGAGAGATTTTTTTTCTTAAGATTTTTTTTAATGCTGGCGATCCCTTCCTTTCCCTCCCCCGGCGCTATCCGCCTTCATAATAAAGCTATAAAGCTTACTGAGGTCTGTAGGCAAACTTCATGTGCATCTGGGTAAATCTCTGCGGACGGCATACTTGCCTTTGCCAGCCGTCCGCTCCTTCGGAGCGCCCAGCTCTATATCAGCCGCGGCGCGGGCAGTCTCTACTGCGCATGTTGTGGTGTTACACACGATTTAGCAAATTATTATATAGGATATCACAAATCTTCTCATGCGTCCATTAGAGTCTAGTATATGAATATATACCAAACAGTAATCTGGATGTCACTCTTTGTATGACCCTATGTCTCTCCAGTATGTAACTGAATCTACATTACTTTTCACCAACCCTTATTATCAAAAGAAGGTGTTAGATGTGATAATAATCAATTGCAATATAACGCAATGTATAATAACCAATCTTAATGTGCTATAGCATATATTCATCCAATAAAATATTTATGCATCATAAACATGCAGATCGTTGTTGCCTCTAGGCATAAACACATGTACATGCTCTATAAAGACCACACCGTTGGCATGTGCGTTATATTGCAATTGATGATTATCACATCTAACACCATCTTTTGATAATAAGGATTGGTGAAGAGAAATGTGTTGATTCAGTTACATATTGGAGAGACGTAGGGTCATCCAAAGGGTGACATCTAGATTACTGATTGGAACAGAGATGTAACATGCTGCCTGGGTTAATAGACATAGGACCGCCAGTTCCCATGATTGTAGTATAATTATTTGCATATTGATATATATCCATATACTAGACTCTCGTGGACGCATGAGAGGACTTGTGGTAGTTTTAATAAATTGTACCTATTTATCTATGAATTGTAGTTTTTTGGCTTTAAGCACTGATTTGTATATATTATTGTTTATTATATGTGGATATTTTGAAGCAAAGGTCCTAAATCTTGGGCTGTGGAAGAGGATTGTCCAGTCTTTCATATTAGCGCCCCTCTTGTTTTTTATAATACGGCCCTTCATGCTGAAGTGGAAAATCCACAGTTGAGAAAAAAAAGATTAGCGGTCTTAGGCCTATATGAACATATAGAAGCCTTGACAAAATTGTTAGAAGTCTGAGTCTGACATCAGAATAAGCCTTAAAAAAGTTGTTAGCAGGCTGGTAGGGACAACCATTGTAAGCTGGTGATGGGGCAGGCAGTTATGCTCTTGCAAGGAATGTGATGTATTGGTATCAGTCTGAGTCCTAGGGTGAAACAAGACTTGAAAAAATGGTTAGATGGCTGAGTCCTACAGCAACTTAAGCATTGAAAAAAAGTTAGCATCTTGGTAAGGACCTCCATTTTAAGCTCCTGATGGGGCAGCTCCTGACCTGTTGCCTGCAAAACCACTGTTGAGCCCATACCCAACAAAATGAGTTTTGTCAGTCTGCCAGGCTGTAGGCATTCTGGCCATCCCTGCACTCATGGTGTTTTGTGGCATCCCTGCATCTGTTCCATCACGAGGATGCACAATAGGTGCCACTACGGCATCTTGGGGGGGGTGCCAAGGATGCATTACGCACACATGTAGGCATTGTACATCTTCTGCACAGGAGATGGGATACACCAGGGATGTTGATGTGTCTGCAGTCTACGTCATTATGCAGGACAACAATATAAAACCTCTGGATGCCCCGCACCTTAGTGCTGAGTTGTTCTGGCCCCTTTGTTCCAGATCCCAAGCATTTCCATCTTCTGTACTTATTGGATTCCTATTGCTGACTCCTATTTTGCCCCCATTTACCCTGATCCCTGGCTTTCTAAACCTACACTACTGGTCCTGACCTTGGAAATGATCGACTGCACTTTATCTTCACTATACTTATACCTCGTAATGGCTCAGTCACTGTCCTGTGGCTTACTCTCTAAGTCGGTGGTTCTCAACCTTTTATTGCTCAAGGCACACCTAACAATCAGTCTGGAACTTTTGGGGCACCTCCAACATGTTTAATGTAATTTATCAATTGCATAATAATGGGTACAATTCATATATATACTAGTGATGAGCGAGCATGCTCGGCCGAAGCTCGGTTCGGCTCGAGCATCGCTCTTCTCGGCACATGGCGGTACTCGTACGAGTACCGCATGTGCTCGCCCGCTGCTGCGCAGCCAATAAACGTGCGGGGAGGCTCTGACATCAGTGTAATGCCACCAGCCATGTTGGCTGCTGGCATTACACTGATTGGCTGGCCAGAACCCGTGATCGGGTGCTGTATAGCACCTGACCAGCGAGTTCGGCTCAGTCTTAGCCAGGGAGAGATGAGGATAGGAAGGGAAAGTCAGTGTAGGGAGAAGAAAAGTGTTGGAACAACATATAAAGACCCAAAAGTCCTTTTTAGGACTGTTGTGTGTGGGGGCAGCAGTTATATTTTGTTTGGGGGGGCACAAATTTAAAAAAAAAAACGTCACATATTCCGTTCACTGTGCCTAGCCGCAGATTAGCAGCACATTCTGTTTAGTGTGCAAAGTTGCAGATTAGCAGCACATTCTGTTTAGTGTGCAAAGTTGCAGATTAGCAGCACATTCTGTTTAGTGTGCAAAGTTGCAGATTAGCAGCACATTCTGTTTAGTGTGGAAAGTGTAAAAAATAAACGTCACATATTCCGTTCACTGTTCCTAGCCGCAGATTAGCAGCACATTCTGTTTAGTGTGCAAAGTTGCAGATTAGCAGCACATTCTGTTTAGTGTGCAAAGTTGCAGATTAGCAGCACATTCTGTTTAGTGTGGAAAGCGTAAAAAATAAACGTCACATATTCCTTTCACTGTGCCTAGCCGCAGATTAGCAGCACATTCTGTTTAGTGTGCAAAGTTGCAGATTAGCAGCACATTCTGTTTAGTGTGCAAAGTGTAAAAAATAAACGTCACATATTCCGTTCACTGTGCCTAGCCGCAGATTAGCAGCACATTCTGTTTAGTGTGCAAAGTTGCAGATTAGCAGCACATTCTGTTTAGTGTGCAAAGTTGCAGATTAGCAGCACATTCTGTTTAGTGTGCAAAGTGTAAAAAATAAACGTCACATATTCCGTTCACTGTGCCTAGCCGCAGATTAGCAGCACATTCTGTTTAGTGTGCAAAGTTGCAGATTAGCAGCACATTCTGTTTAGTGTGCAAAGTGTAAAAAATAAACGTCACATATTCCGTTCACTGTGCCTAGCCGCAGATTAGCAGCACATTCTGTTTAGTGTGCAAAGTTGCAGATTAGCAGCACATTCTGTTTAGTGTGCAAAGTGTAAAAAATAAACGTCACATATTCCGTTCACTGTGCCTAGACGCAGATTAGCAGCACATTCTGTTTAGTGTGCAAAGTTGCAGATTAGCAGCACATTCTGTTTAGTGTGCAAAGTGTAAAAAATAAACGTCACATATTCCATTCACTGTGCCTAGCCGCAGATTAGCAGCACATTCTGTTTAGTGTGCAAAGTGTAAAAAATAAACGTCACATATTCCGTTCACTGTGCCTAGCCGCAGATTAGCAGCACATTCTGTTTAGTGTGCAAAGTGTAAAAAATAAACGTCACATATTCCTTTCACTGTGCCTAGCCGCAGATTAGCAGCACATTCTGTTTAGTGTGCAAAGTTGCAGATTAGCAGCACATTCTGTTTAGTGTGCAAAGTTGCAGATTAGCAGCACATATTCCGTGTAATATGAAGAAGGCGGGTAAAAAGGGACGGGGAAGTGGACGTGATCCTGATAGTTCAGGGCGCGGGTCAGGACGCGTAGAAACTGTGCCTGGTGCCAGAGCACAAGAAAGAAAGACATCCACCATACCTAGCTTCATGTCTCAGTTTACAGGGCATCGCAGGACATCACTCTCGAGGTCAGACCACTGCGAACAGGTGGTCGGTTGGATTTCAGGTGATACTGCTTCCAGTCGGTTAAGCACCACCCTGTCTTCCACCAAGTCCACTCTCAGTAGCCAAGAGTCTGGTCAACATAATCCTCACCCTGATCATCCTTCCTCCCACCATAGAGGGTCTGGCCAAAGAAGTGATCCCACACTGGGATATAGTGAGGAGCTCGTCTCATCACCAATCCTTCATTTGAACCTCTCTCCAAGCACGCTTGCAGAGGAACATGAGATCTTGTGCCCTGATTCACAACCTCTAGAGGGTACCCAATCACAAGAAGATGACAGAGGGGAACGGCATTTAAGGTCAAAGGAAGTGGATGATGATGATGATGAGACACAGTTGCCATCAAATCAACCACTATTACTGTCTCAAGACCTTGATGAGGAGGATGATACACAGTTGTCAATGACTGAGTATGTGGTGGGATCAAGAAATGAGGAGGATGATCAGAGTGAGGAAGTGGAGGAGAACTTGGTGGACGATGAGGTGACTGACCCCACCTGGGAAGGTGGAGAGCCGAGCGATGACAGCAGTCCTGAGGGTGAGCCATCTGCAGCACCGCAACAGGCTGGAAGAGGCAGTGGTGTGGCTAAAGAAAGAAGGCGGACCGCACCAAACCGGCCCGTAAAATGTTCCACGGAGCACCCCCTTGCGTAAATCTCCCTTGCCAAGGGCTAGGTGTTCCGCGGTATGGCGTTTTTTTAAGGAAAGTGCGGACGACAAAAGAATTGTAGTTTGCAACCTGTGCCACACCAGAATGAGCCGAGGCATGAACACTAGCAACCTCACCACCACCAGCATGATCCGACACATGGCATCCAAGCACCGTAATAAGTGGGAGGAACGCCCGGATCGCCAATCTGTGTCTGCAGGCCACACCACTGCTTCCTCTTCCCCTGTTTTAGGTGCCGGCCAATCGCCTGTCGAAGGCGCAGGCCCGCATACCTCCCGCCCTGCACCTGTACCATCTGAAGCACCATCAGCGACCACATCCACTTCCCTGTCCCAGCGCAGCGTCCAAATGTCGTTACCCCAGGCATTTGAGCGCAAGCGAAAATATCCAGCCACCCACCCACAGGCCATAACACTAACCTCACACCTTTCCAAATTACTGGCCATCGAAATGCTGCCATTTAGGCTTGTGGAGACTGAGTCCTTCCGCAGCCTGATGGCAGCAGCTGTCCCTCGGTACGCAGTCCCCAGCCGCCACTACTTTTCCCGGTGTGCCGTCCCCGCATTACACCACCATGTGTCCCATAACATCACCCGTGCCCTGACCAACGCAGTTACTGGGAAGGTCCACTTAACGACTGACACATGGACAAGTGCTTGTGGCCAGGGACGCTACATTTCCCTGACGGCACACTGGGTGAATGTCGTGGAGGCTGGGAGCGACTCGGACCCTGGGATGGCACAGGTGCTACCCACGCCGAGGATTGCGGGCCCTACCTCCATCAGGGTTTCCGCCAGCACCTACGTTATTGGCTCCTCCTCCTCCTCCTCCGTTTCCACCACCGAATTCTCTGCGCGCAGCGCCACTCACCCATCAGCCGGCAGCTGGAAGCAGTTTAGCACTGCAGTGGGGAAGCGTCAACAGGCCGTGCTGAAGGTGATCTGCCTTGGGGACAAACAGCACACGGCCTCAGAGCTGTTGCAGGGGATTAGTCACCAGACCGAGCAGTGGCTCTCGCCACTCAACCTGCAACCAGGCATGGTTGTGTGTGATAATGGGCGTAACTTGGTGGCGGCTTTGGAGCTCGGCAAGCTCACACACGTACCATGCCTAGCGCATGTATTTAATTTAGTGGTTCAGCGATTTCTAAAAACCTACCCCAATTTGCATGATCTCTTGACCAAGGTGCGCCGCGTGTGTGCACATTTCCGTAAGTCATCAACAGCTTCAGCCGGCCTGTTGAAGCTGCAGCAGCGCTTACAATTGCCAGCTCACCGGCTGTTGTGTGACGTAAGCACGCGCTGGAATTCCACCTTCCACATGTTGGCCCGGCTTTGTGAGCAGCAGAGGGCAGTAGTGGAGTACCAGCTGTTACACGGTCGTCGCCTCTCCGTTCAACTTCCTCTAATCAGAAGTGAGGAGTGGGAATGGATGTCAGACCTCTGTGAGGTTTTACGCAATTTTGAGGAATCGACACAGATGGTGAGCGGCGATAACGCTATTATCAGTGTAACCATCCCACTTCTGTGTCTACTGAAACGCTCGCTGCTCACAATTAAAACCGACGCTTTGCATGTGGAAGAGGTGGAAATGGGGGAGGAAGAGCTTACACAAGGTGATAGCCAGAGCACCCTCACTTCGTCTTCTCAGCGACAATTGGAGCGTGGGTGGGCAGAAGAGGAGGAAGAGGATGAGGAGATTGAGAGTCATCCTCCTGGTGAGGACAGCGAAATCTTGCCTGTTGGTACTCTGGCACACATGGCTGACTTTATGTTAGGCTGCCTTTCCCGTGACCCACGCGTTATACGCATTTTAGACAACACGGATTACTGGGTGTTCACCCTTCTGGACCCCCGCTACAAAGAGAATTTCTCATCTCTCATTCCTCCGGTGGAGAGGACAAGCAAAATGGTGCAATACCAGAAGGTTCTTGTTGAAAAATTGCTCCAAAATTTTCCATCTGACAACGCTGGCGGCAGAGTACGTGCTACCTTGGCCAACCGAGAAGGGGAGAAAAGGGGAGCACACAGCAGTTCCGACAAAGGCAGGGCAACACTCTCCAAGGCGTGGGACACCTTCATGACACCCCGCCAGCACCCTCACCCTGATGCGCAGCCTAGTGTCACAAGGAGGGAAAAGTTTTGGAAGATGGTGAAGGAGTACGTAGCAGACCGTGTCAGCGTCCTCACTGATCCCTCTGTGCCTTACAACTACTGGGTGTCCAAGCTGGACACGTGGTATGAACTGGCACTCTACGCCTTGGAGGTGCTGGCCTGCCCTGCCACCAGCGTTCTGTCTGAGCGGGTATTTAGTGCTGCTGGTGGCATCATAACAGATAAGCGTATCCGCCTTTCCACCGAAAATGCTGATAGGATTACACATATAAAAAAGAACAAGGCCTGGATTTCCCCTGACTTCTCCACTCCACTGGAGGAAAGCCCCGGGTGAACATAAAGTGACTTTATATATGTTATTTACAATGATGGGAATACTCTGTATTCCCATTCACTCCTTCCACCCAAAAAACGGGTATATGGTTGACTCTCTTCCATATACCCTGTGATATAATTTTTATATAGGGCCAGCTCACCAGCGGGCCCTGTGATATAATTTTTATATAGGGCCAGCTCACCAGCTGGCCCTGTTTGACAACTTTTTGTATAGGTCAGCTCACCAGCGGGCCTTCTTATATAATGTTTTATTGGGTCAGCTCTCTAGCGGGCCCTCTCATATAATGTTTTATAGCGTCAGCTCACTAGCGGGCCTTCGCATATAATGTTTAGGATGGTCAGCTCCGCAGCAGACCCTCACCCATAATGTTTTAGATGGTCGGCTCAGCTGCAGACCCTCATTCCTAATGTTTTAGAAGGTCAGCTTAGCGGCATGCCCTCGCCCCTAATGTTTTAGAGGGTCACCAGCAGGCTATTAATCCTAATTTTTCAAGGGTGTGTATGATGCCCTCCTTTATGTGTAATAAAGGGTGTATTGGAGTGACATTTCAGTCTAATTTTTGGCAGCCCTTTCACTTAGTGCATCGG
Organism: Rhinophrynus dorsalis; assembly: GCA_037306005.1. NCBI lineage: Eukaryota > Metazoa > Chordata > Amphibia > Anura > Rhinophrynidae > Rhinophrynus > Rhinophrynus dorsalis. The sequence continues at coordinate 11,589,541 of CM074718.1, forward strand.
CTTTATGAGTGTTGGACCACTACCTGAACTATTGTACCACAATGTGAATGAGGCCCTCCATTTTGTGATATACAGGTTGTATCGGAGTGCCTCAGGTCCTCCCATTGAATTAAATAGGGCTGGGGTGTTCGACAGAGCAGAAGGTAGTTCTTGGCTTCATCCACTAAGTCACTTCGTCACTTTTACTGAATGGATCAGACCCCACTGTTCCGACTATAAATTTTGGACTTAACAAGGGCAAACGGACATGTTGTAAAACCTGTGGTAGCTGCGGCCTCCGTTCCTGAATACTGTACCTTACCCGGGCCATAACCACGTTGAACACCTGCTTTACTCTGCGCACGTTTCCCTCTTAATCATGGCCCCAGTTCAGAAAAATCGATGAAATTTTTTGCAGAATTTGCCTCTGCGCACGTTTCCCTCTTAATCATGGCCCCAGTTCCGAAAAATCGATGAAATTTTTTGCAGAATTTGCCTCTGCGCACGTTTCCCTCTTAATCATGGCCCCAGTTCCGAAAAATCGATGACATTTTTTGCAGAATTTGCCTCTGCGCACGTTTCCCTCTTAATCATGGCCCCAGTTCCGAAAAATCGATGAAATTTTTTGCAGAATTTGCAGATGATATACAAGTAAATATACAGCAAATACTGTTTGGTAACAATTTTTCGCCTAAAGTAGTTTTTATCTTCCTTTTTGTGTGTTTTACGGTCCGTCTGTAAAAATGGCGTACTACGGGCGAAACATCGTTCCCAGCAGCGACGTTGTAGTCCAAGATGCATCCAGACATCCTCCCTATGCTGTCCCTGAACCATTTCTGTGGTGTTTCCATCATTTTCTGCCCTTTTCCTATGGACCAGGCACCCTCCCCTCATCAGAGCAGGGGGTGCCTGGTGTAATGCTCGAGTCCTCCCATTGACTTCAATGGGGCTCGGGTGCTCGGCCGAGCACTCGAGCCTCCGGGGGTGCTCGGCCAGAGCACCCGAACACCCGAGCATTGGGGTGCTCGATCATCACTAATATATACCAATACTATTAGGTCTCATAATCATATCTATAAAAAGTGAACATATTGTGTATGTCCATATTGTCCATATTTTTTCATTTAAAAGACAATATTCACATTTTTGACAAAGGGGTCATAGATAACATGGGGAACCCTAATTTGATGTCCACGGCACATCAAAGTGCCACAGCACCCTGGTAGAGAATCACTGCTGTAGGCGGTGTGTTCTTACCTCAGCCCTTTTACTAGGATATTTGCATCAGTGTGTGACTCCCTGCTCCTGGGCTCCAGCATCCGCTACCAGGCCCCATTGCCTTTACAGGAAGGTAGTTATGCTTTAGCAAAGCCTTGTTAAGAGGAGGAGGTCTAAGTAAGCCTTAGAGAAGGCCTACAGAAAGGTAAGCCTTGAAAAAAAATGATAACACTTAAAGTAGGCCTCTGGCAAGGTAAGCCATGAAAATAATAGCAGTAGTGCTTAGAACAGGTCTATTTATGACAAATATGCAATTTTGTCTTATATTAGCCCTTTTTACTTAAAACAATAGTTTTGGGGGGCTTAGTATATGGGGTTCTATGGCTACCAGTGCAGTGGGACAAGACTGGGGGGCAGTATGTGTGGTAATATGACTACCAGTGCAGTGGGGCAAAGCTGGGGGGGTCAGTATTTGTGGTTCTATGGCTGTCAGTGCAGTGGGGCAAGGCTGGGGGGGTCAGTATTTGTGGTTCTATGGCTGTCAGTGCAGTGGGGCAAGACTGGGGACCATTATGTGTGATTCTATGGCTATCAGAGCAGCGGGACAAGGATGGGGGCAGTATGAGTGGTACTATGACTACCAGTGCAGTGGCGCAAGGCTGGGGGTCAGTATGTGTGGTTCTATGGCTATCATTGTAGTGGGACAAGGCTGTGGACCATCATGTGTGATTCTATGGCTATCAGAGCAGTGAGACAAGGATGGGGGTCAGTATGAGTGGTTCTATGACTACCAGCACAGTGGGGCAAGGCTGGGGGGCCAGTATGTGTGGTTCTATGGCTACCAGTGCAGTGGAACAAGGCTAAGAGTCAGTATATGTTGTTCTATGACTACCAATGCATTGGGATAAGTCTGGGGGATTAGTATGTGTGGTTCAATAGCTACCAGTGCAATCAGACAAGGTTGGGGGCTGAAAAGTGTAGTATGGATACCAGTGAAGTGGGACAAGGCTGCTGGGTAAGTATGTGTGTTTTTGCTATACAAGTGTAGTGGGACAAGGCTGGGGGTCAGTATTTGTGGCTCCATGGCTACCAATGCATTGGGATAAGGTTGGGGGTCAGTATGTGTGGATCTATGACTACCAGTGCATTGGGACAAGGCTGAGGGTCAGTATATCTGCTTCTATGACTATGTGCAGTGACAAGGCTGGACATTCAGTATATGTGGTTATATAAGACTTCCAGGTCAGGATGTGTAGTTTATGGTTACAAGTGCAGTGGTACAAGGCTGGGGGTCAGTATGTGTGGTTCTATGGATACCAGTGCAGTGGGACAAGGCTGGGGGTCAGTATGTGTGGTTCTATGGATACAAGTGCAGTGGTACAAGGCTGGGGGTCAGTATGTGTGGGTCTATGGATACCAGTGCAGTGAGACAAGGCTGGGGGTCAGTATGTGTGGGTCTATAGATACCAGTGCAGTGGGACAAGGCTGGGGGTCAGTATGTGTGGTTCTATGGATACCAGTGCAGTGGGACAAGGCTGGGGGTCAGTATGTGTGGATCTATGGATACCAGTGCAGTGAGACAAGGCTGGGGGTCAGTATGTGTGGGTCTATAGATACCAGTGCAGTGGTACAAGGCTGGGGGTCAGTATGTGTGGTTCTTTGGCTACAAGTGCAGTGGGACAAGGCTGGGGGTCAGTATGTGTGGTTCTATTGATACCAAAACAGTGGGATAAGGCTGGGGGTCAGTATGTGTAGTTCTATGGATACCAGTGCAGTGGGACAAGGCTGTGCGGTCAGTATGTGTGGTTCTATGGATACCAGTGCAGTGGGACAAGGCTGTGCGGTCAGTATGTGTGGTTCTATTGATACCAGTGCAGTGGGACAAGACTGGGGGTCAGTATGTGTGGTTCTTTGGCTACAAGTGCAGTGGGACAAGGCTGTGCGGTCAGTATGTGTGGTTCTATTGATACCAGTGCAGTGGGACAAGACTGGGGGTCAGTATGTGTGGTTCTTTGGCTACAAGTGCAGTAGGACAAGACTGGGGGTCAGTACATGTGGTTCTATGGATACCAGTGCAGTAGGACAAGGCTGGGGGTCAGTATGTGTGGTTCTATTGATACCAATACAGTGGGATAAGGCTGGGGGTCAGTATGTGTGGTTCTATTGATACCAATACAGTGGGATAAGGTTGGGGGTCAGTATGTGTGTTTCTATTGATACCAATGCAGTGGGATAAGGCTGTGCGGTCAGTATGTGTGGTTCTATTGATACCAATGCAGTGGGACAAGGCTGGGGGGGTCAGTATGTGTGGTTCTATTGATACCAATACAGTGGGATAAGGCTGGGGGTCAGTATGTGTGTTTCTATTGATACCAATGCAGTGGGATAAGGCTGGGGGTCAGTATATGTAGTTCTATGGATACCAGTGCAGTAGGACAAGGCTGGGGGTCAGTATGTGTAGTTCTATTGATACCAGTGCAGTGGGATAAGGCTGGGGGTCAGTATGTGTGTTTCTATTGATACCAATGCAGTGGGATAAGGCTGGGGGGGTCAGTATGTGTGTTTCTATAGATACCAGTGTAGTGGGATAAGGCTGGGGGTCAGTATATGTAGTTCTATGGATACCAGTGCAGTGGGATAAGGCTGGGGGTCAGTATGTGTGGTTCTATTGATACCAGTGCAGTGGGACAAGGCTGGGGGTCAGTATGTGTGGTTCTATGGATACCAGTGCAGTGGGATAAGGCCGGGGTCAGTATGTGTAGTTCTATGGATACCAGTGCAGTAGGACAAGGCTGGAGGTCAGTATGTGTGGTTCTATGGATATCAGTGCAGTAGGACAAGGCTGGGGGTCAGTATGTGTGGATCTATGGATACCAGTGCAGTAGGACAAGGCTGGAGGTCAGTATGTGTGGGTCTATGGATACCAGTGCAGTGGGACAAGGCTGGGGGTCAGTATGTGTGGTTCTATTGATACCAATGCAGTGGGATAAGGCTGGGGGGTCGGTATGTGTGGTTCTATGGATACCAGTGCAGTGGGATAAGGCTGGGGGTCAGTATGTGTAGTTCTATGGATACCAGTGCAGTGGGACAAGGCTGGAGGTCAGTATGTGTGGGTCTATGGATACCAGTGCAGTGGGACAAGGCTGGGGGTCAGTATGTGTGGTTCTATTGATACCAATGCAGTGGGATAAGGCTGGGGGGTCGGTATGTGTGGTTCTATTGATACCAGTGCAGTAGGACAAGGCTGGGGGTCAGTATGTGTAGTTCTATGGATACCAGTGCAGTGGGATAAGGCTGGGGGTCAGTATATGTAGTTCTATGGATACCAGTGCAGTAGGACAAGGCTGGGGGTCAGTATGTGTGGTTCTATTGATACCAGTGCAGTGGGACAAGGCTGGGGGTCAGTATGTGTGGTTCTATGGATACCAGTGCAGTGGGATAAGGCTGGGGGTCAGTATGTGTGGATCTATGGATACCAGTGCAGTAGGACAAGGCTGGGGGGGTCAGTATGTGTGGTTCTATTGATACCAGTGCAGTGGGATAAGGCTGGGGGGTCGGTATGTGTGGTTCTATTGATACCAATGCAGTGGGATAAGGCTGGGGGGTCGGTATGTGTGGTTCTATTGATACCAATGCAGTGGGATAAGGCTGGGGGGTCGGTATGTGTGGTTCTATTGATACCAATGCAGTGGGATAAGGCTGGGGGGTCAGTATGTGTGTTTCTATTGATACCAATGCAGTGGGACAAGACTGGGGGTCAGTATGTGTTGTTCTATTGATACCAATGCAGTGGGATTCAGTTGGGGGGTCAGTATGTGTGTTTCTATTGATACCAATGCAGTGGGACAAGACTGGGGGTCAGTATGTGTTGTTCTATTGATACCAATGCAGTGGGATTCAGTTGGGGGGTCAGTATGTGTGGTTCTATTGATACCAATGCAGTGGGATTCAGTTGGGGGGTCAGTATGTGTGGTTCTATTGATACCAGTGCAGTGGGATTCAGCTGGGGGGTCAGTATGTGTGTTTCTATTGATACCAATGCAGTGGGATTCAGTTGGGGGGTCAGTATGTGTGGTTCTATTGATACCAATGCAGTGGGATTCAGTTGGGGGGGTCAGTATGTGTGGTTCTATTGATACCAATGCAGTGGGATTAGGCTGGGGGGTCAGTATGTGTGGTTCTATTGATACCAATGCAGTGGGATAAGGCTGGGGGGTCGGTATGTGTGGTTCTATTGATACCAATACAGTGGGATTCAGTTGGGGGGTCAGTATGTGTGGTTCTATTGATACCAATGCAGTGGGATAAGGCTGGGGGGTCAGTATGTGTGTTTCTATTGATACCAATGCAGTGGGATAAGGCTGGGGGGTCAGTATGTGTGTTTCTATTGATACCAATGCAGTGGGATTCAGTTGGGGGGTCAGTATGTGTGGTTCTATTGATACCAATGCAGTGGGATTCAGTTGGGGGGGTCAGTATGTGTGGATCTATGGTACCAGTGTAGTAGGACAAGGCTGGGGGTCAGTATGTGTGGATCTATGGATACCAGTGCAGTGGGATAAGGCTGTGCGGTCAGTATGTGTGGTTCTATGGATACCAGTGCAGTAGGACAAGGCTGGGGGTCAGTATGTGTGGTTCTATGGATACCAGTGTAGTGGGACAAGGCTGGGGGTCAGTATGTGTGGTTCTATGGATACCAGTGCAGTGGGACAAGGCTGGGGGTCAGTATGTGTGGTTCTATTGATACCAATGCAGTGGGACAAGGCTGGGGGTCAGTATGTGTGATTCTATGGATACCAGTGCAGTGGGATAAGGCTGTGCGGTCAGTATGTGTGGTTCTATTGATACCAATGCAGTGGGACAAGGCTGGGGGTCAGTATGTGTGGTTCTATGGATACCAGTGCAGTGGGATAAGGCTGGGGGTCGGTATGTGTTGTTCTATTGATACCAATGCAGTGGGATTCAGTTGGGGGGTCAGTATGTGTGTTTCTATTGATACCAATGCAGTGGGATAAGGCTGGGGGGTCAGTATGTGTGTTTCTATTGATACCAATGCAGTGGGATAAGGCTGGGGGGTCAGTATGTGTGTTTCTATTGATACCAATGCAGTGGGATTCAGTTGGGGGGTCAGTACGTGTGGTTCTATTGATACCAATGCAGTGGGATTCAGTTGGGGGGGTCAGTATGTGTGGATCTATGGATACCAGTGTAGTAGGACAAGGCTGGGGGTCAGTATGTGTGGTTCTATGGATACCAGTGCAGTGGGACAAGGCTGGAGGTCAGTATGTGTGGTTCTATGGATACCAGTGCAGTAGGACAAGGCTGGGGGTCAGTATGTGTGATTCTATGGATACCAGTGCAGTGGGACAAGGCTGGGGGTCAGTATGTGTGGTTCTATGGATACCAGTGCAGTGGGATAAGGCTGGGGGTCGGTATGTGTTGTTCTATTGATACCAATGCAGTGGGATTCAGTTGGGGGGTCAGTATGTGTGTTTCTATTGATACCAATGCAGTGGGATAAGGCTGTGCGGTCAGTATGTGTGGTTCTATTGATACCAATGCAGTGGGACAAGACTGGGGGTCAGTATGTGTTGTTCTATTGATACCAATACAGTGGGATTCAGTTGGGGGGTCAGTATGTGTGTTTCTATTGATACCAATGCAGTGGGATAAGGCTGGGGGGTCAGTATGTGTGGTTCTATTGATACCAATGCAGTGGGATAAGGCTGGGGGTCAGTATGTGTGGTTCTATTGATACCAATGCAGTGGGATAAGGCTGGGGGGTCAGTATGTGTTGTTCTATTGATACCAATACAGTGGGATTCAGTTGGGGGGGTCAGTATGTGTGTTTCTATTGATACCAATGCAGTGGGATTCAGTTGGGGGGTCAGTATGTGTGGTTCTATTGATACCAGTGCAGTGGGATTCAGCTGGGGGGTCAGTATGTGTGTTTCTATTGATACCAATGCAGTGGGATAAGGCTGGGGGTCAGTATGTGTGTTTCTATTGATACCAATGCAGTGGGATTCAGTTGGGGGGTCAGTATGTGTGTTTCTATTGATACCAATGCAGTGGGATAAGGCTGGGGGTCAGTATGTGTGTTTCTATTGATACCAATGCAGTGGGATTCAGTTGGGGGGTCAGTATGTGTGGTTCTATTGATACCAGTGCAGTGGGATTCAGCTGGGGGGTCAGTATGTGTGGTTCTATTGATACCAATGCAGTGGGATTCAGTTGGGGGGTCAGTATGTGTGGTTCTATTGATACCAATGCAGTGGGATTCAGTTGGGGGGGTCAGTATGTGTGGTTCTATTGATACCAATGCAGTGGGATTAGGCTGGGGGGTCAGTATGTGTGGTTCTATTGATACCAATGCAGTGGGATAAGGCTGGGGGGTCAGTATGTGTGGTTCTATGGATACCAATGCAGTGGGATAAGGCTGGGGGTCAGTATGTGTGGTTCTATTGATACCAATGCAGTGGGATAAGGCTGGGGGGTCGGTATGTGTAGTTCTATTGATACCAATGCAGTGGGATTCAGTTGGGGGGTCAGTATGTGTGGTTCTATTGATACCAGTGCAGTGGGATAAGGCTGGGGGTCAGTATGTGTGGTTCTATTGATACCAATGCAGTGGGATAAGGCTGGGGGGTCGGTATGTGTGGTTCTATTGATACCAATGCAGTGGGATTCAGTTGGGGGGTCAGTATGTGTGGTTCTATTGATACCAATGCAGTGGGATAAGGCTGGGGGGTCAGTATGTGTGTTTCTATTGATACCAATGCAGTGGGATAAGGCTGGGGGGTCAGTATGTGTGTTTCTATTGATACCAATGCAGTGGGATTCAGTTGGGGGGTCAGTATGTGTGGTTCTATTGATACCAATGCAGTGGGATTCAGTTGGGGGGGTCAGTATGTGTGGTTCTATTGATACCAGTGCAGTGTTAGACAAGGCTGGGGGTCAGTATGTTTGGCTCTTTGGCTACCAGTGCAGTGAGACAAGGCTGGGGGTCAGTATGTGTGGGTCTATAGATACCAGTGCAGTGGGACAAGGCTGGGGGTCAGTATGTGTGGTTCTATGGTACCAGTACAGTAGGACAAGGCTGGGGGTCAGTATGTGTGGTTCTATTGATACCAGTGCAGTAGGACAAGACTGGGGGTCAGTATGTGTGATTCTATGGATACCAGTGCAGTGGGATAAGGCTGGGGGTCAGTATGTGTAGTTCTATGGATACCAGTGCAGTAGGACAAGACTGGGGGTCAGTATGTGTAGTTCTATGGATACCAGTGCAGTAGGACAAGGCTGGAGGTCAGTATGTGTAGTTCTATGGATACCAGTGCAGTAGGACAAGACTGGGGGTCAGTATGTGTAGTTCTATGGATACCAGTGCAGTAGGACAAGGCTGGGGGTCAGTATGTGTAGTTCTATGGATACCAGTGCAGTGGGATAAGGCTGGGGGTCAGTATGTGTGGTTCTATTGATACCAGTGCAGTGGGACAAGGCTGGGGGTCAGTATGTGTGGTTCTATTGATACCAATACAGTGGGATAAGGCTGGGGGTCAGTATGTGTGTTTCTATTGACACCAGTGCAGTGGGATAAGGCTGGGGGGTCAGTATGTGTTGTTCTATTGATACCAATGCAGTGGGATAAGGCTGGGGGGTCAGTATGTGTTGTTCTATTGATACCAATGCAGTGGGATAAGGCTGGGGGGTCAGTATGTGTTGTTCTATTGATACCAATGCAGTGGGATTAGGCTGGGGGGTCAGTATGTGTGGTTCTATTGATACCAGTGCAGTGGGATTAGGCTGGGGGGTCAGTATGTGTGGTTCTATGGATACCAGTACAGTGTTAGACAAGGCTGGGGGTCAATGTTGGAACAAGGCAGGGGACAAAGCTAGGGGTCAGTATGTATTTGGTTAAAGAAAAAAATGCACTTTTTCCTGGAATGCTCAAGGAGAGTCATAAGTGTGATTTTTCTCACTGTTAGGTGACAGCCATCAGTCACTTTCACTATACAGGGGTCTGTAAAGCATTATTGCAAAGCAATGTGTTTGGACCTCTCCAGCATTCATGGATCGAAAAGCTACTTTTAAGTCAATGGAAATGTGTATTTACCCCCTCAGTAATAAAACTGGTTCTTTCCAGAATGGCACCTCTTTAAGTTACTCAATATGACCCTAAGGGCCATAGAGTATTTCTTGAGCAAGAAATATGCATCTTAGTAACATAGCTGATGAGGCTGAAAAAAGACCTGTATCCATCAAGTTCATCCCAGTTGATCCAGAGGAAGTCAAAGAAAACGCCCATTGAAGAAATTTCCAATTAACCTCTTGTGTGCCAGAGAGGTCTACAATGCATAGCAAAGCAATACACTGTACAGCCTCTGGTTCTCATCGGGTTAAAAGTATAGTAATGGTTGCTTTTAACAACATTTAATATTGTAGATATTAAAAAAATCAATGAATTGATGTAAGTCCGATCTGTCAAACATGTATAGTTTGAGAGATATAAGCTTCTAAAGTTCCCCCTCCCGCCCCTTTCACAGACATCAGTGGTCTAGCTGACAGCATGAGATCCTGGTCCCGGGACCAGCTTGTGGCTCTTCAGCAGAGCCGAAATAGCGCTATTTAGAAATAAATACTTAATTGGAACGATCTACAAAGTGTGCCTGGTTTACAAGCACACTTTGTAGACTGTTCCAATGAAGTAGTTCTTTTTAAATTGCAGGATTGTAGGCTCTGCTGAAGAGCCACCAGCCGGCCCCGGGACGAGGATTTCATGCTGTCAGTTAGACCACTGACATCTGTGAAAGGGGCCGGAGGGGGGAACTTTAGAAGAGTATATATCTCAAACTATACAGGTTTGTGAGACCTGACATATCAATTCATTTATTTTTTAATATCTACATTATTAAACGTTGTTAAACGCAACCATTACTATCCCTTTAAGTCCAAGATGGGTACAGAAAACTCCTTCCTGACACCAAAAAAAGCAATCAGGTATTTCCCTGGATCATCATCCTTTCTGCTTTGAAACCAATAATACTCAACATTATTCTAAGCTAGAAAGACATCCATTTAAATTGAATTATTAACCCCTTGAGTGCTTAAGAGAACTCACTAGAATTCAAGGGGTTAAAAGCCCATTTTACTTTTGACGTGTATTTCTGTTCATCTCCAATGGTGCAATAGATTTAAAGGGGTAGTAACACTTAATATACAGTAAAATTTATATTGTAGGGTGTATCCTCCTGAATACAACAAGGGTACCTCCCCACTGCTGAGATATGTTTTATTCAAATGTCATTGCCGCTCAAACTTGACATTTTTAGGTGCAATATCTCAGTGCCCTAGAACTGTACAGTGGCGCTGTTGCTACACCATCCTATGGAGATTTATGGTAAATTGACCAGAGCTGTCCATAGGATGGTGTAGCAACAGTGCCACTTTACAATTTCAGGCATTTGCATATTGCACCTAAAATGTTATGTTTGAGCTCCAATAAATGTGGAATGAAACACCTCTCATCAGTGGGAGTACACTTGTTTTACTCAGGAATATAAACCTAACAAAACATATTTTTTACATATTAAAGGGATAGTAATGTTTTACAAAAACAGCAGCTCCAATTAATCTTCATAGTATTTGGGCCACGGAGAGTGTTATTTCAATACTGTCAGAGTTGTAGTACAAGAGTAATTGAATGATAAAGTTTCCCCCTCTCGCCCCTTTTACCTAGTGTAAGTCACCTCACCTCAGATGTGGAATCTGGTCACTTGACCGGACAGGTCACAGCAAGGGACAATCTTCTTACTGTGATCATAATGAAAACCCTGCCCCCCTTGACAGGTTTTTCATGTTTTTCCTTATGATCACTAAAGATTGTCCCTCTCTGCAATCCATCCAGACAGTCTTGCTGCTCTGAGGTGAGCAGTGTTACATCAGTAAAAGGGGCGGGAGGGAGACACTTTATCATTCAATTACTCTTGTACTACAACTCTGACAGTATTGAAGTAACACTCTCCATGGCCCAAATACTATGACGATTAATTGGAGCTGCTTTTAGTTTGAAACATTACTATCCCTTTAAATGTTACTATCCTTTTAACCCAGAACTGTATCTCTTTTTCTTTGTTCACAGGGTCCTAAATAGTTCTTCTCATGCGGCCTGTACGTGATGGAAAAAGGCCACTAAATAAGATGGAAAAATCCGACTCGTTCAAACACCAGAGGCGAAAAGTGAATTGCAGTCAAAACACTTTCACACCACTCTAGCAGGCAATCCGGAATGAGCGTCACCTCCAATAAAATAATTAGTTTTTGGAGATGGCTGAAACGAGAATAAACCTTTCTGGCTCCATTCTCTCTGTCCTCGTTCCAGTTACACACAAAACCAGACTGATAATCCACGGTGTCTCTCGTGAGCTTTTCAAGATTTCCATTGCCTACTTTCCTCTCCATAAATGCAAGAAACGGTGAATATTCCCACAGCTGGCCCAGACAGTCGTTCAGAATGTTTTCCTTGTTTGTTTGTCACTTTGTGGGGTTGTATGTATATGTCATTTTATTTTTTACAGTGCCACAAGATGTAGAATATACAGGGCTGGATTTAACCCCTTAATGATGAGATGCACCAGGACCATCATGGTTTTGTGGACACTAACCCTTTGTGTGCCAGAGGGGTATGCAATGCATTGCGTTGCAATGCGTTGCATACCCCTCTGGCACTCAAAGGGTTAAGGATCGGTGATGGTCCTGGAATGTCATGGCATTCTGGGATGGAAACGCGGCTGCATGCTGCTCTGCCATCCTGGAATGCATCAGTAAAAAAACAAGAAAAAAAATTGCCTTCCACCCCCAAACTGCGTGGTCCTTAAAGGGATAGTAATACTTGTAAATTACTAATCCCCATATTGTATCTTTGTTAAAAAGAAACGTATTGCCCCCAGTGTCACCTCTCAGACCCTTATGGTTTGAGATATGATAGCGCTCAAAATTTCCCCTCCCCCCCTTCCCTGACTGAACGCTGACTGCAGGGATATCCGGTATTACTTGCATCAGGCGGCTCTGCAGCTGAGCTGAGATCGCGTTTATAAAAAAGAAATCTTTCACTAAAACGGTCTTCTACGCTTTGTGTCACAGCAGACAATGGGAAGTTCTTCCTTCAGTGTCTAGGACTCTGTGGTGTGCTTTTCTATCTGCAGTGTCCCTGAATGGCAGAAATGAAATGTGGTCCCCCTAGTGCAGACTGCTTATATACAGTGAGCGCCACCTTTGATAACACCTTCCAGTGTGCTATATCACACTACTCACATTTAGAAGAGGTCTACACCAACCTCGTTGTTTATAGGCCTCCACTGGATAACCCCCAGTGTGGGTATCACCACAAATCTCTCCCACCAGCCGCGTCCTCTTCACCTCCAGGCTTCTTTCATCCACTGGATCAGCGTAGATCTTTACTCCCACTCTTCAGGGATCTTCAAACCTCTCTCGGTTACCCCTATAAGTGGTGAATTGACTCTGCTGCTACCAATACCGACTTACAGGCTATAACTACCTAGAGGGCCTCGTGGCATGCGGTGAAACCTTTTCCTTGGGGAAAATACCCTTCTATCTATAATATGTAAAACTACCAATATGTTCCTTTGAAAAATTATCCTATATAATAATTCGCTAAATCGCGTGTAACGCCCGACATGCGCAGTAGACACTGCTGCGCGTGCGGCAGTCATGTGCAGTAGAGACTGCCCGCGCCGCGGCTGATACAGAGCTGGGCGCTCCGAAGGAGCGTCCTGCTCTGTATCAGCCGCGGTGCAGGCAGTCTACTGCTCGTAACTGCCCCGCGACCAGCTGCCAGAGGCACTGTGGCCCATGTAATGGGCTGTTCAACTAGTGTATTTAATAAAAAAATATAAAAACAATTGAGCAAGGAACAGTGCAAATCAGTAATAACAATATATGATTCACATATAATGGAATACACCATATGCCCATCTACACTCTACGCATTTCTTAGCTTACTTTACTTCCTCAGGGGTCTAAACCATGGTCTAGACCATTTCATGAGTACAAAAGTTAATAAACGTCTCTGTGCCCATCATCCTTGTTACCTTGCATTTTTTAAAAGGTTTATTTAGTAATTAAAAAACGTAAAGTGTTTTATCAACTACAATTTATGATCGATTATGAGAATTGTTTTATATAAACCATCCAATATTAATATTAATTATAGGGTTTTACTTACAAGATACAGTCATTACAATTTTGAAAAAGGAATTGCTTTCATGCAAAATTATGACAATAAATTCCAACTCTGACAAATTTTGTCATTGGGAAAAATATTGTTGTAATCTTATTATTTTTGCTTGTCCTAAATCTTTATTTTTTTTTAAATAAATGTATTGTTAAAGTTTGAGTCAATTTTCAGAATTGTCAAAAAGATGCACTTGGCTTAACCCCTTAACGACAGATGACTTACCAGGTACGTCCCGCAGAAACTGTCACTTAGTGACAGAGGATGTACCTGGTAAGTCACGGAAGTCCGCGTCGCCGTGCGGCTGCACGCCGCTCGGAGACTCAGGACTTCTTTGAAAAAAAAAAAAAAATGTTCGGCGGGCGTTAACGTGACAGCCGCGTATGAACGCGGCTGTCACTAAGGGGTTAAAGGAACAGTAAACTTTTATTTATGAAACCACATATTTTACAGAGCATTTCCTGCTGAATAAAACAAGGTCACTCCCATCGCTGTCAGATGTTTTATTCAAAATGTATAGCAATTTAAATAATCAGGAAGTGAATTTACTGTGTTTACTTCCTGATAGTTCTAACTGACAGGAAGTGAATTTACTGTGTTTACTTCCTGATAGTTCTGACTGACAGGGAGTGAATTTCCTGTGTTTACTTCCTGATACTTCTAACTGACAGGGAGTGAATTTCCTGTGATTACTTCCTGATAGTTCTAACTGACAGCAAGTGAATTTACTGTGTTTACTTCCTCATAGTTCTAACTGACAGGAAGTGAATTTACTGTGTTTACTTCCTGATAGTTCTAACTGACAGGAAGTGAATTTACTGTGTTTACTTCCTGATAGTTCTAACTGACAGGAAGTGAATTTACTGTGTTTACTTCCTGATAGTTCTAACTGACAGGAAGTGACTTTACCGTGTTTACTTCCTGATAGTCCTGACAGGAAGTGAATTTACTGTGTTTACTTCCTGATAGTTCTAACTGACAGCAAGTGAATTTACTGTGTTTACTTCCTCATAGTTCTAACTGACAGGAAGTGAATTTACTGTGATTACTTCCTGATAGTTCTGACAGGAAGTGAATTTACTGTGTTTACTTCCTGATAGTTCTAACTGACAGGAAGTGAATTTACTGTATTTACTTCCTGATAGTTCTGACAGGAAGTGAATTTACTGTGTTTACTTCCTGAAAGTTCTAACTGACAGGAAGTGAATTTACTGTATTTACTTCCTGATAGTTCTGACAGGAAGTGACTCAGCAGTTTCTATCACATTCTATGGAGCACTGTAAGTCTCTGACTTTCTCCTCCATTAGAATCTAACAGGAAATCTAATTAGAATTTGACCACTAGAGGGCACTGCTAATGTAAAAAAAAACATGAGTTTAAACTGTAATAACTCTGGAAATATAAATATCTTGGCAGTGGGAGTACCCTTATCTTACTCAAAAAGGAAATCCCTACAATATATATTTTTTTGTAAAAAAGTTTACTGCTCTTTAATAACCCCATGAATGTGAAATTCCTGTTAATTTAAAAATAAAATCTACAGAACTGGAAAACATAAATATTGATAGGAAAGTAGAAGAATGGAATATGACACACAATATATGGCACATAAGAACCATTCGGCCCATCTAATTTGGGGGAACCAATACATAAAGAAGTGAACCATAGTCGATATTAACCCTTTGAGTGCCAGAGGGGTATGCAACGCATTGCAAAGCAATGCGTTGCATACCCCTCTGGCACTCACAGGGTTAAAAAACTGTGTAGGGCTTACTCTGCTTAGTAAAACATGGATATTCCTAATGCTGAGATATGTTTTATTCAAAGTTATTGCAGCTCAAACTTGCACTTTTTGGTTGCAGTACTTCTGTGCTACAGTAGTGTGCGGACAGCTCTGATCAGCTGACCACAAACCTTCATAGGATGCTGTTGCTACAGCGCCACTGTAATATTTCAGGCCATGGAGGTGTATTGCACACAAAAAAATGCAAGTTTCAGCTGCAGGTACTTTTAAATAAAACGTAGGAGTTCCCTTGTTTTACTTAGAAGGATAAACACTGCAATGTATTTTTTGTACATATTTAGTGCTACTATCCCTTTAATCCTTTGGGGACCAGAGAGGTGCGCAATGCACTGCTTCACACCCCTCTGGTCTTTAAAGGGTTACTGTTACTTTGTGCAGCAAACAGAGCTTTCTCCCGTCGTTCTTCAAGAAAATGTCATGTCCGCCTCCATTGTCCTGACATCTAGGACTGAGTGACAATGTTATCTTTTGATTGAAGGAGCTAAGGAAAACAGAAGGGGCCAGTAGGGTTTTCTGGCCATAGTAAGGTAAGTGGATGGTTATTATTAGTAAGTGTTACTTCACCATATAATATCCACACAGGCAGCAGAGGAGTAGCAGAGTCCACCGAAGCCCCTGTGATGCGGGGTGGCCACACCGGACTAAAGGTCCCCCACTAATCTTTCCCAGGTTTTGTTACCCATATATTATATTGGAGGCCCCTGCCACAATCTGGGGGGGATGCAGAAAGCTTTGCCCATATAGCCTATTGTATAGTTGGAGGCCCTGCTGGACTCTGGGGCCTCCTGAAAATTGTACCCTGCCCAGTACAGAAGCAGAACTGTAATGAGTGAATCCATAAGGTTGGAGCCCAACCTACCTGCTTCCTTCCTAGTATGATGTAAGGACGGGGTGGGTTGACGGCATGACAACCAGGATAGAATGACGCTGCTCATGTGTAGCTAGCAGGGGCTGCTCAAATCCTGCAAACGTAGGCTGACCACACATACCATTTTAAATTGGACCATACTGTTTTTTTAATATCTCCAGACCGCCCCGTCATTTTAAAGTGATAGTAATGTCCCGGCTGACACGGAGGCTCTTGAGCAGAGCCACAATCTCGTTATTTACCACAAATCCCTTCATTGGAATGGTATAAAACATGTGCCTGGTTTTCAAGCACTCGTTTTACACCATTCCAATGAAGGGATTCGTGGTAAATAATGAGATCGCTGCTCTGCTGCAGAGCCTCCTTGTCGGCTGACACAAATCTCTTGCTGACAGCTTTACAGCTGTCAGTGGGACAGATCAAACTTTAAACGTCTGTATCTCTTAAACCATAGAGGTTTGAGAGATACGTTTTTTTGCATTTAGCTCAGCTTTTTAAGCTCTTCTAAATGCAAAAATCTATTTTGTGGACATTACTAAGACTTTAATATAAATGTCAATTTTGTCCCGTTTTTACAATTTTTAATATCACTTATATACACGTCCGGGGAGGGGCGTGAGGTGATTGAGTGGGGAGTGAGTGAACCAGTTTCATGTGAGACATGTTGGAGGGAATTGATGACATAATATTGCTCAGACCCACCATGGTACCAGAGGAATTAATCCCCTCAGCGCACAAGCACAGTAATGGCTTCCCCTGGCCGCGTTGTGGGAAAGTGCAAATGCGTTATCTTTGCAGCTAGTTTCTTGTGTGCACGAGCAGTCTCGGTCCGCTGTGGCACAGATGTGCTGGGTATTTCTTTGCCCTTGCACAAATTACGGCTCCGCCACAAACAGTCCGGTTGCAGTGGAGCCAGTTGGTAGTCTCGAACTGGAAATGGGTGATGCACCCAGGGACTGGGCACCGGACATGGAAGCGACAGCAAATGAGTGGGAACGGAAGTGGGTCCAAACCGTGAGGAGCTGATCTCCAGAGATCAGGAGCCCGAGCTGTTCAAGTCAGCGGATCCGGAGCCTGGAGGGTGTGGGGTTCAGCCTGATTGGGATTGTCGAGGTGAGAGGGGCCACATCTGTATAGACACATGCTCCTATCGGAGGGGCCACATCTGTATAGACACATGCACCTACTGTAGGGGCCACATCTGTATAGAGACTTACTGGTGGGGCCACATCTGTATATATATGGCTCCTTCCTTTTGTGGCTCTGCCCTCACCGACCCACAACCATGGCTGGTATTTTTTGGAGGAAAAGGTGGCAACCCTATATATAACTTTTATTTCTTGTAAAAAATGAACGCGGTTTGTTTATTTCTCATAAGATAAAGTAAATCAGAACAACCTTTCGTCACACTAGTGGTTTTTATTGTGATTTTACTGGACGCATTGATTACCATAGAGTCTTATGACTTGAGTGACTCATAACTGTCTAAGACTCTTGAGTCTATGGTAAATTACAATAGAGTCTCTTACACAGAGATATGACGACGAGTCCTAAGACTCTATGGTAATCAATGCGTACAGTAAACACAGTAAATCCACAAGTGTGAGTGATGAAGAGAGGAAGTTCTGATTTACTTCAGGGGTAGGCTTTTTGGCCAGAGAGAGAGAAACCACTAGTAAGGGATGGCGCAAGTGCGTTCTCATTGCTTGCAGCTTACTACAATCTGACTCGGAGTCCCGCTGTCCATCTGTCCCACACCTCGTCCCGTTTTTGTCTCAAGGAAAGATGGTCAGCCTATACAAACACCAGCACTGGAGAAGGCAGATGCTCCCTGCCTGATCTCTGTCTCTAAAAGAGAGAATTTTCAGCTGCCTTGAGGCAGACATGATTGTTTGTTGCAGGGATTGTTTGGAGAGATACACTATGTGGAGATAAATGTAATATAAACTCTGAAGTGTGATAAAATCTCCAGTTCTTGTGTTATACTATGGAGCATATATATCATGTCTTCAGCTTGAGAGATCTTAGTGTATAGACCCCACAGAATAACACAAGAATTGGAGATGTTATCCCACTAGGGATATATCTCACCTTGATATCATATGAATTTCACTCAGGGTACGAAACTCCTACTGACGGAGTCTTTAAAGGGATAGTAATACTTCGTTTTATCTTTATTTTATTTTGTAGGCATTAAAAAAACATGAAGAACGATATAAGGCTTATCTCTCAAACCTTTATGGTTTGAGAGATATTCACAAGCAAAGTTTCCCCTCCCGCCCCTTTTACCTAGTGTAAGCCATCTCTTCTCAGATGTGGAAAGCAGTCCATAGACCAGACAGATAACAGCAGGGGACAATCTTCTTCCTATGAGAACAATGAAAACCCTGCCCCCCTTGACAAGTTTTTCAAGTTTTTCCCTTATCTTAATTGAAGATTGTCCCTCTCTGCAGTCTACTTGGGCACCTCCCTTCTGATCTGGCTGAACAGTGTTACATCAGTAAAAGGGCCAGGAGGGGGATACTTTATCATTGAATTACTCTTGAACTACAACTCTGACAGAAATGAAATAACACTCTCCAAAGTCTAAATACTATGATGATTAATTAGAGCTGCTTTTATTATGAAACATTACTATCCCTTTAAGAGGATGTCAGTGTGGGGAGTTTGGTATATTGGAGTCCAACAACACAGAATCATGTGTGACTCCATGGAATTGGCATTCCATGTTAATTAACCATTTGAGTGCCAAAGGGGTACGCAATGCATTGCTCTGCAATGCATTGTGTACCTCTCTGGCAGTCAAAAGGATTAACATTTTATTCTGGGGAATCAATCCACACCAAATTGATTCATAGCTGCCATTACATGTCTCTGCCCAGATTAAGTAAAGTAATGATTTCTTATTAGAAAGTGTTATGGTAAGGCAGGCAACAGTGACCTCCTGCTGCTACTGGACTCTATACCCATCATCCTCAGCAGTATAAGAACAATTGGTGGGGAGCGATTGGCCCACCCAGTCTTAATTTCATGAGAAAAGGGCCATTGTTACTTTTAGAATAGGTTCCATTGCGCTGTACTGGCAACTTTAGAAAACATTTCCCTCAACCATCAACCTTGAAGAACCAGCACACAGAGAGTATATCTGAAGATAATTAAAACTCCTAATTAACATTATTACTTTCTACTGTGTCTGATGTATCGATATATGAGGTCGGTTTCCCATTAAACAATCACACAATCAATTCTATTTAAGCCTTTTTTTTCTCCTGAATATTAAACATGTTTACTATGGATACCGAAAACATAGCAACACCTTAGACAATACAGAGTTCTTTGGATTCCAGATTCTCTCAGTTCTGCTAAATTTCCTTCCCAGAGGGAGAACATGATTTTCTAGTTTTTTTTTGTAGACTTCACAAACATAATGTCATTTAAACATCTTGCAAAATACTTCCATGGTCCCAGCAGGAATGTAAAACTCAGTACAATAATCGATCAATGTTACTTTATGTAGGTATACTAATTAATCTACATTAATATTATTTTTCTTAGAAAGACTGGTATTTCCTCATTGTGTGATGCTGAAGGAATACTTCCTTTAGAATGGAGGCAAACAAGGGTGTTGGACTTTGATAACAGGAGGTTTTATTCTAAGAATTATTTCTCAGTAAATACAAACTTTTTTAGTTTTATTTTTTACCATGAAATGGGTGGGAGGGCTGCACTTGATAACTCATGTTTTTCACGTAGCTTGTTATATGTATTTATGTAGGCCTGCTGAGTATCACAAAGGTCCTCCAAGTGTGAAATGCTTGATTAAAGTGTTATTGTGAATGAATGAATATGTATATTTATATAGCGCCACAAGTGTACGCAGCGATTTACAATTTCAGGGTTTAGACAATACAGGGTTACAGGTGCTTTGTAGAGTGAAACATTGGGTGTGAGGTCCCTGCCCGAAAGCTTACAATCTAAAGTAGATTAATACTGTGAGACGATAAGTGCAGTAGTTTCAACATGGCAGAAGGACCTACCTGCTTTCTTACAATCCCGTAGACTTAACATTGGAAAGAAGCCAATTTTCTACCGGCCTGCCGGTAAAATACAGGCTGGGTGGCAACTCTAGAGGCCCTGGATGATAAACCTAGGAATGTGGTCTGCAGATGTCACTACTACTCTGAGAAGGAAGCCCTAGTCTCCACTTGTTGGAACCTGGACTCTGTGTCTTATGCTGGGGTTGAAATTCAGGTCTACTAAGGCCTCTCTCCGCATACGCTATATCTTCGACAGCATCTCAAACCCCATCACTGATCACCTGAGGAAAATGTTGATCCTATACAGGTGGGAACAGAACAAACAGCAAACCTGCGCTCCTCCAGTCTAAATGTGAATAGTATGCCCTGTATTAGGCATATTGTAATACTATGAATAAGTTTGAGGCATTAGTGCCTACATTTTTAGGCCCAAAAACGAGGTTTAAGCTTACCAACCACGCCAAGGTTCCTCAAATTTGGCAAGTCCTACTCTAAACACTAAAAATCCCTATCTAAAAATAAAAAAATAAATAAATTAGAAACAAAAGTTAAAAACTGGAAGCTCTTGAAAATTGATGGTAATTAGTGTTGAGCGAGCGTGCTCGGCCGATGCTCGGATCGGCTCGAGCATCGCTCTGCTCGGCACATGGCGGTACTCGTCGAGTACCGCCATGTGCTCGCCCGCCATGTTCGGGTGGCGGGGATCTGTGCCGGAAGAGGCACAGATCTGAAGACGCTCCGCTGGACCACCAGGGACTGGAGGTACGGGGGCATTGCGGAGATGAAGGGGGCATTGCGGAGATGAAGGGGGACATTGTGGAAGAGGGGCATAGACTCTATGCCCCTCTTCCACAATGTCCCCCTTCATCTCCGCTATGCCCCTCTTCCACAATGTCCCCCTTCATCTCCGCTATGCCCCTCTTCCACAATGTCCCCCTTCATCTCCTCTATGCCATAGAGGAGATGAAGGGGGACATTGTGGAAGAGGGGCATAGCGGAGATGAAGGGGGACATTGTGGAAGAGGGGCATAGCGGAGATGAAGGGGGACATTGTGGAAGAGGGGCATAGCGGAGATGAAGGGGGACATTGCGGAGATGAAGGGGGCATTCAGAGATGAAGGGGGCATAGCGGAGATGAAGGGGGGCATTGACCAGGCACCCTCCCCTCATCAGAGCAGGGGGTGCCTGGTGTAATGCTCGTGTCGCCCCATTCATTTGAATGGGGCTCGGGTGCTCGGCCGAGCACTCGAGCCTCAGGGGGTGCTCGGTCAGAGCACCCGAGCACCCGAGCATCGGGGTGCTCGCTCAACACTAATGGTAATAACGCGTTGAACAAGGGGACCCTTTTTCTTTTCTTTTTGTATGCATGAAAAGTAAAAAAAAAAGGGTCCCCTCGTTCAACGCGTTATTACCATCAATTTTCAAGAGCTTCCAGTTTTTAACTTTTGTTTCTAATTTATTTATTTATTTATTTTTTAGATAGGGATTTTTAGTGTTTAGAGTAGGACTTGCCAAATTTGAGGAACCTTGGCGTGGTTGGTAAGCTTAAACCTCGTTTTTGGGCCTAAAAATGTAGGCACTAATGCCTCAAACTTATTCATAGTATTACAATATGCCTAATACAGGGCACACTAGTCACATTTAGACTGGAGGAGCGCAGGTTTGCTGTTTGTTCTGTTTGCACTTTGGACTTTGGTCTGATGTTTGGGGGACTGGGGAACACTCACATTCCTTGCTGCACAATTCAGTGATTTAAATTTTATTAATGGACACTTCATGTAAAAAATAAAAATTATTAAAAAGTATTATACATATATATATATATATATAAAATATAATTTTGCACACGGTGAGTTAGCGCTCTAAGCTGTTTGTTTTTCTTTAGTTTCTATACAGGTGGGGTCTCCCTTTCTTACGTCAGGCATCACACAACAGCCAAGCCTCCATTCTGAGAAAGGCGGAACAGATCCCAGCTTTCTGCATTGCCTCTTTACTGACTACTGTAAAACTTTTAACAGTGGAAATATAATAGCATGTGCATGTGTTCACATATTTTGAGAACTGTTCAGTGAACATATAATAGAGAAGCTGATTTACTAAGAAGACCTGTTCTTATTCAAAATGGGGGGTCGAGCTAACGATATGTGTCCCAGGTGTGGGCAGTCGGGGGCTGAATTTATGCACAAGTTCTGGTCATGTGCCACAGTCGTAGCCTTTTGGAAATCTGTGCTCTGTCACATGGAATGAACCTTTCAGCCCCCCCTCCCCCTGTCCCGTAAGATGTGCCTTTTGGCTATATCCACTGAGAGACGTCTTCTCTTGGAGCTCCTGGTATTGGAAAGAAGCGTGGTGGCTCAACACTGGCTCTCATATACTTCCCCGGATGCAGTTAAATGGCTAGAGCTTGTCAGGCACACCATACCACATGATAAATTAGTATACGTACACCGAGAGACATCTCACACGTTGCACAAGATATGGGACAGATGGTTGATGGTCCATCACACTCCACAGACAATTCCCATGTAATCTTACTCCTTTATCTGGCCTGAATCATGGCTGGTGTTTTATACTGCTTGTCTTCGTTTGGCAGCTTGGTGAGGTAGGACAAACGACTGGAAGCCGGGAGAGGTTGGGCCCGGGGTGTTAGGTTTCCTAATCCAGTGAGTGGTTTAACGTAGGGGGTTGGTTAAGGGGAGCATGTGTGTGTGTGTGGGGGTGGTAGGTTGGATGGGGGTTAAAAAAAATGCATGGCAAAGGTAGGGGGAATCCTACATCGCTGAGCTTGACAGTTTATCACATTTGGAACTTAATGAACATTTCAGTCTATTTTTTAATTGACTTAAAAATCAATTATGTTCTTTAAATACTGTTCTGTGAGGTTTACAGAGCTTTATTTTATTACAGAGTGGAGATTTCTATATCTATGCGTGCTCTTGGGGTTTGGTGTTATGGTGTTTTACTGTCTTGTATTCTGTGAACATTTTACAGTGATCTTTTTCTTTTTTTTGGGGGGGGGGTGGATTTGTCTTGTAACTGTTCCCTATGTGCATGACCGAGGCAAGTCTGTATGATGGCATTAAGTGGAGTTTTTAGACATTGGCATCTTTTAATATCTGTTTGATCCTTGATGGAGGGGGTAACATTATGTCATTTTTATGTAGTTGATACATTTTCTATTTGTGCAACTCCATTGCGTTCCTTCACTACCAGACCATCGCATGGTCAAGAATCTGTGTAGAGCATCTTAACAGGAGCATCAGTATGACTGGCATCTCGATAAACAACATGTATTGTAGTGAATTATTTTTTGTATGTGCTACCTATTCTGTCTTTTCTGATAACTGAGCTCAATGAAGAAAATTAAGTAACCATTGCTTGTTAACTTTTATGACCACTTTACAAAGCCAGAATACACGGGCTGATCCTGAGTGGGGAGCTCTGGATGACTCATAGCCTGTCTGTGTACCCGGCTCCGGGGCAGCAGCGGAGGCGCTGGGTGACAGTTTGTCACCCAGCCACCTCCACTGCTGCCCCGGATTTGGGAGCACAGACAGGCTGTCGGCCTTCCGGAGCTCCCCGCTCTGGATCAGCCCGTTCTGCGAGTCCCTACTGCGCAAGTGCGATTACGAGCACAGTGAGCAATGCATTCTATAAATGGCAGCTCTACATTTATGCTCCATTGATGTCTCATCCTTTTCTGCCCAGTTGATCTGGTAAAGTGAGCCTTGATTTTCTTTAGAGGCTATATTATTTGTGAAGTATAGGCTTCCAAAACAGCTGATCTTTTCCATCTGGTGATGGTAGATTTTGAGGTCTTCAAACCTTTGGATTAACCAAACAAGTTGAAGAGGAAAGAACGTTTCCTGAAGGAACTTATTCAATCAAGATAACATTTAAAAAAAAATAATTGTCAATCTGTTTAGTTGCTTTTCTTTATAATTTTGATGCTTGGGGAACAAAGTGGGATAGCTCAGGTAGTTAATGATGATACAAAGACCTTCAACAGGGTAGACATTCCAGGGGGAAAAATCCAAATGAGAAATGATTTAGGTAAATTAGAAGAACGGACTAGAGTATGGCAGGTGCAGTTTAATGTTGATAAATGTAAAATAATGCACTTTGTACATTAAAATCCAAAGGAAGAATATACTGTTAAGGTACTGTACTGTCAGAGACAACAGAGGAAAGGGATTTGGGAGTAATTATTTCTAATGACTTAAAAGTTGGCAGGCAATGTAATAATGCAGTGGGGGAATGCAAGCAGGGTGCTGGGTTGTATAGTTAGGGGCATTAGTGTACAGTACTGGAGACCCCATCTCCAGAAGGATATAGACACTCTAGAGTGTTGTGTACAGTACTGGAGGCCCCATCTCCAGAAGGATATAGATACTATAGAGTATTGTATACAGTACCGGAGACCCCATCTCCAGAAGGATATAGATACTCTAGAGTATTGTGTACAGTACCGGAGACCCCATCTCCACAAGGATATAGATACTATAGAGTATTGTGTACAGTACCGGAGACCCCATCTCCAGAAGGATATAGATATTCTAGAGTATTGTGTACAGTACCGGAGACCCCATCTCCAGAAGGATATAGATACTATAGAGTATTGTGTACAGTACAGGAGACCCCATCTCCAGAAGGATATAGATACTATAGAGTATTGTGTACAGTACTGGAGACCCCATCTCCAGAAGGATATAGATACTATACAGTATTGTGTACAGTACAGGAGACCCCATCTCCAGAAGGATATAGATACTGTAGAGAGAATTCAGAGAAGGGCTACTAAAATGGTGACTGGTTTACAGGAAAAGAAATGTCAGGATAGACTAAAGGATCTGAACATGTATAGCTTGGAGGAGAGAAGAGAGAGAGGGGATATGATAGAAACATTCACATACATGAAGGGATTCAACAAAGTGCAGGAGGGAAGTAAAATTGTTAGGACAAGAGGCCATAGTCTAACACTAGATTCAGGGCTCCCCATGAGGTGTGCCGCGACGCGGGGAGCCCTGAATTCCATGACATTCCAGGACCGTCACTGGTCCTTAAGTGCCGGACAGCCGTGATGGTCCTGGCACGTCAGTGGACACGAAGGGGTTAACATAAGAAAAGACCAAGGACCAAATAAGGTTTGAGGTTTTTACAGTAGATGGGCCAAATGGTTCTTA
Source organism: Rhinophrynus dorsalis (assembly GCA_037306005.1). Classification (NCBI taxonomy): domain Eukaryota; kingdom Metazoa; phylum Chordata; class Amphibia; order Anura; family Rhinophrynidae; genus Rhinophrynus; species Rhinophrynus dorsalis. Next base: position 11,614,881 of record CM074718.1, read on the forward strand.
TCTGCCGCCATATTCTTCGTTTCTATGTTTAATGAACCAGGCATAGAATCTGTTCAAACCTCAGGGTTGCATGTTCAGGGCCCTGCAAGGTCAACTCAGCCCTTCACCCTTGTGAGATAGATGAAATGAAACCAGGACATACTTGAAAATGAGAGACAATCGCAATGTATCCTTCCTGCTAAAATACTTTCACAAACAAAAAGAAAATAACAGTATGTTTGTTGACTCCTATTGAAGGAGGAATAGTCTGTAGATGCAAATTCTGGAGGTAGTGCCAGAGTAACCGAGTAACCAAAAAACCTTATTTCATGGAAAGATCTTTGAGTTTTCCCAATCTTCTCTCAGGAGTAAAGCCTACTAACAAAATAGTCTTGAAGGTAAGACATTTCAAAGAAAAGTCCTCAGACTCTAAGGGTTTAAAATGATCTGTAAGAGCTGTCAGGGCTAAATTCAAATCCCATGGAGGATATGGAATATTGTTTGGTCTTTGTGATTGATTTGATGACTCTTCTAACCAACTGATGATCTTCCTAAGAGACATGAACCTTGAATATTCTAGGGTCATCAGAACCGAAGTAGACATGAATGGATGGAGAAATAAGGTTTCTTTTCTTGTTTACACCAGAAAAAGGATTTCTTCCAATGTCTATTATTAGAATGTAATGTACGTTTCTTCCTAGAGTTGAGAAGCAGAGTAACGACCTATGATGATAAGCCTTTGTCCCTTAGGATTTTGCATTCAGAAATCATGCGGTCGGTTTCTATTTGAACTGGGACAATAACTGGATCTATCACTGAGAAATGATCAAACCAGCTTTACAGAAGTCTGTTGATTCCTGGTGGCAACATAGCTGCAGTCTGACTTTCTCACGGCAGCCTTTTTTGTCAATTGGCCCATCGGCTTGCTGGTTGCAGTGTGCTGCCTTGTGTTCCATTTCTATTATTCTGGCAAGAAGATGTGTCTTGCCTTTACTGTGGTCCGAAAGGTCACTTACTTAGAGCTTTCTAAAGTGTGTGGGAAACACCAAAGCATAGAGGTAAACGGAGAACGCCCTCTGACCAGTTCATCCAATGTTCCAACACGCAATCATTTCCTATTGATTCCAGCTCAGATCAACTGGGAAGGACATATTGTGGACACACAAGCTATAGTTGATTCTGTTGCTGCTGTCATATTCATCTCCCAGTCTTGGGCTAAGACTGAAGGAATTCCCTCGAAAAGTAAGAATGTGCCCCTGTCCACCACATCAATTGATGGACGCCCTTGGGAAGTTGGAATACTATCTCGGGAGTCAATTCCTCTTCAGTTAATAGTGAGAGTTTTGCACTAGGAAAACACCAGGTTTTGAAGTCATTAAGTCCTCTTCCACAGGCATTGTTTTGGCTAGTAAAGGCCCAAACCCCATAAAGTATCCCCCTCCCGCCCCTTTTACCTAGTGTAAGACACCTCCCCTCAGATGTGTAATCTGGTCTATTGACTGGATAGGTCACAGCAAGGGACAATCTTCTTACAGTGATCATAAGGAAAACCCCGCCCCCCCTTGACAGGTTTTTCAGGTTTTTCCTTCTGCTCACTGAAGATTGTCCCTCTGTGTGATCCATCCCAACAGTCTTACTCCTCCGAGGTGAGCAGTGTTACATCAGTAAAAGGGGCGGGAGGGCGATACTTTATCATTCAGTTACTCTTGAACTACAACTCTGACAGTATTGAAATAACACTCTCCATGGCCCAAATATTATGACGATTAATTGGAGCTGCTTTTATTTTGAAACATTACTATCCCTTTAAAAGGCCAAATGTAAGATTTCCCATCAGTGCCCATTTCAACTACCAAGCTGTACGTGCTTCTTGCTTTGCCACCCAAGATCCTGTACTGGGGACAGAATTCAGCTATATCCGGGGAAACAAAAAGCACATAACTACTGAGTGACTATTTTGGATGGCCGTCTCTTTGCCTTAAAGGGATAGTAACACTTCGTTTTAACTTTATTTTATTTTGTAGGCATTAAAAAAACATGAAGAACGATATAAGTCTTATCTCTCAGACCTTTATGGTTTATGAGATATTCACAAGCAAAGTTCCCCTCCCGCCCCTTTTACCTAGTGTAAGCAATCTCTTCTCAGATGTGAGTCTGGTTGTATGACAGTACAGATAACAGAAGGGGACAATTTTCTTTGTATGAAAACAATGAGAGCCCTTCCCCCCTTGACAAGTTTTTCAGGTTTTTCCCTTATCTTAATTGAAGATTGTCCCTCTCTGCAGTCTACCTGGGCATCTCCCTTCTGATCTGGCTGAACAGGGGGGGGATACTTTGCTTGTGAATATCTCTTAAACCATAAAGGTTTGAGAGATAAGACTTATATCGTTCTTCATGTTTTTTTAATGCCTACAAAATAAAATAAAGTTAAAATGAAGTATTACTATCCCTTTAACTCCTGCCTGAGCTACGTGTGCCCTCTTTCTAGATCTATGGATCTTTTGGATTTTGTCTGTGCCATTCAAGCCATGGACCCATGGGCCCATATTGCCATGGACTGTGGTAGATCAATTTTTATCAGATAAATGTACCATTTTCATGGGTATCGGACAGAGGTGCACAATTTATTTCTACATTTTTCTATAAAACTATGGTATTTGTATTTGACTGCGAGCCTTACACCTATTCACTGAATGTCTGCTTCAAGAGAAATTTCACATCGATAGATCATCAAAGCAGCATGTAATATAATGTTACACTATCCCTGCAGCACTAAATGATCTGTGTGATGTAATATAATGTTACACTATCCCTGCAGCACTGAATGCTCTGTGTGATGTAATACAATGTTACAATCTCCCTGCAGTACTGAATGTTCTGTGTGATGTAATATAATGTTACACTATCCCTGCAGCACTAAATGATCTGTGTGATGTAATACAATGTTACAATCTCCCTGCAGTACTGAATGCTCTGTGTGATGTAATACAATGTTACAATCTCCCTGCAGTACTGAATGTTCTGTGTGATGTAATATAATGTTACACTATCCCTGCAGCACTGAATGCTCTGTGTGATGTAATACAATGTTACAATCTCCCTGCAGCACTGAATGCTCTGTGTGATGTAATAGAATGTTACACTCTCCCTGCAGTACTGAATGTTCTGTGTGATGTAATATAATGTTACACTATCCCTGCAGCACTGAATGCTCTGTGTGATGTAATACAATGTTACACTATCCCTGCAGTACTGAATGCTCTGTGTGATGTAATACAATGTTACAATCTCCCTGCAGCACTGAATGCTCTGTGTGATGTAATAGAATGTTACACTCTCCCTGCAGTACTGAATGTTCTGTGTGATGTAATATAATGTTACACTATCCCTGCAGCACTGAATGCTCTGTGTGATGTAATACAATGTTACACTCTCCCTGCAGCACTGAATACACTGTGTGATGTAATACAATGTTACACTATCCCTGCAGTACTGAATGCTCTGTGTGATGTAATACAATGTTACACTATCCCTGTAGCACTGAATGCTCTGTGTGATGTAATACAATGTTACACTATCCCTGCAGCACTGAATGCTCTGTGTGATGTAATACAATGTTACACTCTCCCTGCAGCACTGAATGATCTGTGTGATGTAATACAATGTTACACTCTCCCTGTAGCACTGAATAATCTGTGTGATGTAATACAATGTTACACTATTCCTACAGCACTGAATGTTCTGTGTGATGTAATACAATGTTACACTATCCCTGCAGCACTGAATGCTCTGTGTGATGTAATACAATGTTACACTATTCCTACAGCACTGAATGTTCTGTGTGATGTAATACAGTGTTACACTATCCCTGCACTACGGAAAACTCTGTCTGATGTGATACAATGTTACACTGTCCCTGCAGCACTGAATGCTTTGTGTGATGTAATACAATGTTACACTATCCCTGCAGCACTGAATGCTCTGTGTGATGTAATACAGTGTTACACTATCCCTGCAGCACTGAATGTTCTGTGTGATGTAATACAGTGTTACACTATCCCTGTAGCACTGAATGCTCTGTGTGATGTAATACAGTGTTACACTATCCCTGCAGCACTGAATGTTCTGTGTGATGTAATACAGTGCTACACTATCCCTGCAGCACTGAATGCTCTGTGTGATGTAATACAATGTTACACTATCCCTGCAGCACTGAATGTTCTGTGTGATGTAATACAGTGTTACACTATCCCTGCACTACGGAAAACTCCGTGTGATGTGATACAATGTTACACTCTCCCTGCAGCACTGAATGTTCTGTGTGATTTAATACAATGTTACACTCTCCCTGCAGCACTGAATGTTCTGTGTGATGTAATACAATGTTACACTGTCCCTGTAGTACTGAATGCTCTGTGTGATGTAATACAATGTTACACTATCCCTGCAGCACTGAATGTTCTGTGTGATGTAATACAATGTTACACTATCCTTGCAGCACTGAAAGTTCTGTGTGATGTAATACAATGTTACACTTTCTCTGCAGCTCTTAATGCTCTGTGTGATATAATGCAATGATACAATCTCCCTGCAGCACTGAATGCTCTGTGTGATGTAATACAATGTTACACTATCCCTGCAGCACTAAATGCGCTGTGTGATGTAATACAATGTTACACTGTCCCTGCAGCACTGAATGCTCTATGTGATGTAATACGTTACACTCTTTCTGTAGCACTGAATGCTCTGTGTGATTTAATACAATGTTATACTATCCCTGCAGCACTAAATGATCTGTGTGATGTAATACAATGTTACAATCTCCCTGCAGCACTGAATGATCTGTGTGATGTAATACAATGTTACACTATCCCTGCAGCACTGAATGCTCTGTGTGATGTAATACAATTTTACACTGTCCCTGTAGTACTGAATGCTCTGTGTGATGTAATACAATGTTACACTATCCCTGCAGCACTGAATGCTCTGTGTGATGTAATACAATGTTACACTATCCTTGCAGCACTGAAAGTTCTGTGTGATGTAATACAATGTTACGCTATCCCTGCAGCACTGAATGCTCTGTGTGATGTAATACAATGTTACACTGTCCCTGTAGTACTGAATGCTCTGTGTGATGTAATACAATGTTACACTATCCTTGCAGCACTGAATGCTCTGTGTGATGTAATACAATGTTACAGTCTCCCTGCAGCACTGAAAGTTCTGTGTGATGTAATACAATGTTACACTTTCTCTGCAGCTCTTAATGCTCTGTGTGATATAATACAATGATACAATCTACTGCAGCACTGAATGCTCTGTGTGATGTAATACAATGTTACACTATCCCTGCAGCACTGAATGCTCTGTGTGATGTAATGCAATGTTACACTCTCCCTGCAGTACTGAATGCTCTGTGTGATGTAATACAATGTTACACTCTCCCTGCAGTACTGAATCCTCTGTGTGATGTAATACAATGTTACACTGTCTCTGCAGCACTGAATGTTCTGTGTGATGTAATACAATGTTACACTGTCCCTGCAGCACTGAATGCTCTATGTGATGTAATACAATGTTACACTCTTTCTGTAGCACTGAATGCTCTGTGTGATTAAATACAATGTTATACTATCCCTGCAGCACTGAATGATCTGTGTGATGTAATACAATGTTACACTATCCCTGCAGCACTGAATACACTGTGTGATGTAATACAATGTTATACTATCTCTGCAGCACTGAATGCTCTGTTTGATGTAATACAATGTTACATTCTTTCTGTAGCACTGAATGCTGTGTGTGATGTCATACAATGTTACAATCTCCCTGCAGCACTGAATGCTCTGTGTGATGTAATACAGTGTTACACTATCCCTGCAGTACTGAATGCTCTGTGTGATGTAATACAATGTTACACTCTCCCTGCAGCACTGAATGTTCTGTGTGATTTAATACAGTTTTACACTGTCCCTGCAGCACTGAATGCTCTGAGTGATGTGATACAATGTTACACTGTCCCTGCAGTACTGAATGCTCTGTGTGATGTAATACAATGTTACACTATCCCTGCAGCACTGAATTCTCTGTGTGATGTAATACAATGTTATACTGTCCCTGCAGCACTGACTGCTCTGTGTGATGTAATACAATGTTACAGTCTCCCTGCAGCACTGAATGCTCTGTGTGATGTAATACAATGTTACACTATCCCTGCAGCACTGAATGCTCTGTGTGATGTAATACAATGTTACACTATCCCTGCAGTACTGAATGATCTGTGTGATGTAATACAATATTACACTGTCCCTGCAGCACTGAATGCTCTGTGTGATGTAATACAATGTTACACTATCCCTACAGCACTGACTGCTCTGTGTGATGTAATACAATGTTACACTCTCCCTGCAGCACTGAATGCTCTGTGTAATGTAATACAATGTTACACTCTCCTTAATACAATGTTACACTATCCCTGCAGTACTGAATGTTCTGTGTGATGTAATACAATGTTACACTATCCCTGCAGCACTGAATGCTCTGTGTGATTTAATACAATGTTACACTATCCCTGCAGCACTGAATGATCTGTGTGATGTAATACAGTGTTACACTGTCCCTGCAGCACTGAATGGTCTGTGTGATGTAATACAGTTTTACACTGTCCCTGCAGCACTGAATGTTCTGTGTGATGTAATACAATGTTACACTATCCCTGCATCACTGAATGATCTGTGTGATGTAATACAGTTTTACACTGTCCCTGCAGCACTGAATGCTCTGTGTGATGTAATACAATGTTACACTGTCCCTGCAGCACTGACTGCTCTGTGTGATGTCATACAATGTTACAGTTTCCCTGCAGCACTGAATGTTCTGTGTGATGTAATACAATGTTACACTGTCCCTGCAGTACTGAATGTTCTGTGTGATATAATACAATGTAACAGTCTTCCTGCAGCACTGAATGCTCTGTGTGATGTAATACAATGTTACACTATCCCTGCAGTACTGAATGTTCTGTGTGATGTAATACAATGTTACCATCTCCCTGCAGCACTGAATGATCTGTGTGATGTAATACAATGTTACACTATCCCTGCAGCACTGAATGCTGTGTGATGTAATACCATGTTACACTATACCTGTAGCACTGAATGTTCTGTGTGATGTAATACAATGTTACACTATCCCTGCAGCACTGAATGCTGTGTGATGTAATACCATGTTACACTATACCTGTAGCACTGAATGTTCTGTGTGATGTAATACAATGTTACACTATCCCTGCAGCACTGAATGCTGTGTGATGTAATACAATGTTACACTATCCCTGTAGCACTGAATGCTCTGTGTGATGTAATACCATGTTACACTATACCTGTAGCACTGAATGCTCTGTGTGATGTAATACAATGTTACAGTGTCCCTGCAGCACTGAATGCTCTGTGTGATGTAATACAATGTTACACTATCCCTGCAGCACTGAATGTTCTGTGTGATGTAATACAATGTTACACTATCCCTGCAGCACTGAATGCTCTGTGTGATGTAATACAATGTTACACTATCCCTGCAGCACTGAATGCTCTGTGTGATGTAATACAATGTTACACTATCCCTGCAGCACTGAATGCTCTGTGTGATGTAATACAATGTTACACTATCCCTGCAGCACTGAATGTTCTGTGTGATGTAATACAATGTTACACTATCCCTGCAGCACTGAATGTTCTGTGTGATGTAATACAATGTTACACTATCCCTGCAGCACTGAATGCTCTGTGTGATATAATACAATGTTACACTATCCCTGCAGCACTGAATGCTGTGTGTGATGTAATACAATGTTACACTATCCCTGCAGCACTGAATGCTGTGTGTGATGTAATACAATGTTACACTATCCCTGCAGCACTGAATGCTGTGTGTGATATAATACAATGTTACACTCTCCTTGTCTCGTATATCATGTCTGCCTCAATGGATCATTATGTTTTGCAGGCTATTCTAGTTTTCCTTCAATGCTTTGAGTGACAGAGAGGTACACAACTCATTGCAAAGCAATGCATTACATACCCCTGTGGAACTCAAAGGGTTAATGTCCAGAGTCTCTCCCAGTGTTACTAGCCGCAGACTACAGGTCCACATGTATCTGATCCTGTTTAGTTACACTTATAAAACTAAAGGTATCACACTTTCAGCTCTTTCTTTGTATTTCTTGGTAAGATAACTGTCTGTAACTGATTAAACCTCATAGACTTGTTTATACTGGATGGAAACTATTCTCCTTTTATTAATAGTCATAATCAGGACTGGATTTACAGACCAGGCACCTCCAGACAAGGCATTCTAGGTGCCTTTTAGCTCCTCCCCACACCCCACTCCTCACATGACTCCGCCCCGGTCCTATCATCTGTTTCCTAGTACAGAAAATACCATTGGCCTATAACATGCAAAAATGATAACCCCCCCGAAAAAACTTTAACCCCTAGAGAGAGATGTCCAGCACCCAGCTTGGCAATGCATTTGGGATCTCAACAGTATCCGAGAGGTTAAATAATATCTTGTAAAGGGATAAATAAACTGGGGTCGGACATTGAAATTGCTCTGGCCACACCCACAATTCCGAATGTACGTGTGACCAGCAGGACTGAGGCACCACCCCTCAAAATTTGGGACTCTAGGCAGGTGCCTACTGTTTGCAGTATTATCTACCTGTAGTTCTAACAACCTATAGTACTAACTACCCATAGTACTAACTACCTGTAGTACTACCAACCTGCAGTACTAACTACCGGCAGTACAAACTACCTGTATACTAACTACCTTCCGTACTACCAACCTGTAGTACTAACTACCTGCAGTACTAACTACCCATAGTACTAACTACCTGTAACGCTAACTACATTTAGTACTAACTACATCTAGTATTAACTACCTCTAGAAATAACTACCCACACAGCCTATAATACTAACTACTTGCAGTACGAACTACCTGGCACCTTCACTCGAAACAAGTGTTATCCTCATATGAGTATTAGGTGCCTATATTGTCCTGTTTTGTTTCTTGATCAGATGCCTGCTCTGTCCATTGTGAAATCTGGCCTTGGTCATGTTTTTGATCTGATATAACATGAGACCAAAAGAATGCAGCTCCAGTTAATGCTATCAGCAGGGCATTGAACCATCACAGAATGTGAAGACTGGACACCATTCTTATTTGAATATTTCCCCTGCACAGTACGTGCATTTGAATAATGTGTATGTGTCTATGTATGTACGTGTGTATGAATGTATGTGTGTATATGTGTGTGTGTGTGTATGTTTGTGTGTGTACTTATATGTGTGTATATGTGTGTGTGTGTGTCTGTATGTGAGAGACTGAGATTGTGTGTGTGTGTAAGTGGTTGAGACAGTGTATGTATGTGTGTGTGTGTGCATGTGTCTGAGGAACAGTGTGTGTGTGTGAGACTATGTGTGTATGTATGTACAATATGTGTGTGTGTGTGTGTCTGCGTGTGTGAGAGGGACAGTGTCTGTATGTCAGAAACTGTGTGTATGAGAGATGTAAAAGACACTTCGCGTGTTTATATGTATGCGTGTACTTGTGTGCATGTATATGTGTATATATATGTGCATGTTTGTATATGTGATAGACAGTATTGGTATGTGTGTGTGCATATGTGTTTGATAGTGTTTAGGAGATCAGACTGTGTGGTGTGTATAGAAGTGTATCACCCTGGTGTCCCTGTGTTTAGGAGATCAGACTGTGTGGTGTGTGTATCACCCTGATGTTCCTGTGTTTAGGAGATCAGACTGTGTGGTGTGTATAGAAGTGTATCACCCTGGTGTCCCTGTGGTTAGGAGATCAGACTGTGTGGTGTGTATATAAGTGTATCACCCTGGTGTCCCTGTGTTTAGGAAATCAGACTGTGTGGTGTGTATATAAGTGTATCACCCTGGTGTCCCTGTGTTTAGGAGATCAGACTGTGTGGTGTGTATATAAGTGTATCACTCTGATGTCCCTGTGTTTAGGAGATCATACTGTGTGGTGTGTATAGAAGTGTATCACCCTGGTGTCCCTGTGTTTAGGAGATCATACTGTGAGGTGTGTATATAAATGTATCACCCTGGTGTCCCTGTGTTTAGGAGATCAGACTGTGTGGTGTGTATAGAAGTATATCACCCTGGTGTCCCTGTGTTTAGGAGATCAGACTGCGTGGTGTGTATAGAAGTGTATCTCCCTGGTGTCCCTGTGTTTAGGAGATCAGACTGTGTGGTGTGTATAGAAGTGTATCACCCTGGTGTCCCTGTGTTTAGGAGATCAGACTGTGTGGTGTGTATAGAAGTATATTACCCTGGTGTCCCTGTGTTTAGGAGATCAGACTGTGTGGTGTGTATAGAAGTGTATCTCCCTGGTGTCCCTGTGTTTAGGAGATCAGACTGTGTGGTGTGTATAGAAGTGTATCACCCTGGTGTTCCTGTGTTTAGGAGATCAGACTGTGTGGTGTGTATAGAAGTGTATCACCCTGGTGTCCCTGTGTTTAAGAAATCAGACTGTGCGGTGTGTATAGAAGTGTATCACCCTGGTGTTCCTGTGTTTAGGAGATCAGACTGTGTGGTGTGTATATAAGTGTATCACCCTGGTGTTCCTGTGTTTATGAGATCAGATTGTGTGGTGTGTATAGAAGTGTATCACCCTGGTGTCCCTGTGTTTAGGAGATCAGACTGTGATGTGTGTATATAAGTGTATCACCCCGGTGTCCCTATGTTTAGGAGATCAGACTGTGTGGTGTGTATATAAGTGTATCATCCCGGTGTCCCTGTGTTTAGGAGATCAGACTGTGTGGTGTGTATAGAAGTCTATCACCCCGGTGTCCCTGTGTTTAGGAGATCAGACTGTGTGGTGTGTATAGAAGTATATCACTCTGGTGTCCCTGTGTTTAGGAGATCAGACTGTGTGGTGTGTATATAAGTGTATCACCCTGGTGTCCCTGTGTTTAGGAGATCAGACTGTGCAGTGTGTATATAAGTGTATCACCCTGGTGTCCCTGTGTTTAGGACATCAGACTGCGTGGTGTGTATATAAGTGTCTCACCCTGGTGTCCCTGTGTATAGGAGATCAGATTGTGTGGTGTGTATATAAGTGTCTCACCCTGGTGTCCCTGTGTTTAGGAGATCAGACTGTGTGATGTGTATATAAGTGTATCACCCTGGTGTCCCTGTGTTTAGGAGATCAGACTGTGTGGTCTGTATATAAGTGTATCACCCTGGTGTCCCTGTGTTTAGGAGATCAGACTGTGTGGTGTGTACATAAGTGTATCACCCTGGTGTTCCTGTGTTTAGGAGATCAGACTGTGTGGTGTGTATATAAGTGTATCACCCTGGTGTCCCTGTGTTTAGGAGATCAGATTGTGTGGTGTGTATAGAAGTGTATCACCCTGGTGTCCCTGTGTTTAGGAGATCAGACTGTGTGGTCTGTATATAAGTGTATCACCCCGTGTCCCTATGTTTAGGAGATCAGACTGTGTGGTATATAAGTGTATCACCCTGGTGTCCCTGTGTTTAGGACATCAGACTGCGTGGTGTGTATATAAGTGTCTCACCCTGGTGTCCCTGTGTTTAGGAGATCAGATTGTGTGGTGTGTATATAAGTGTATCACCCTGGTGTCCCTGTGTTTAGGAGATCAGACTCTGTGGTGTGTATATAAGTGTATCACCCTGGTTTCCCTGTGTTTAGGAGAACAGACTGTGTGGTATGTATATAAATGTATCACCCTGGTGTCCCTGTGTTTAGGAGATCAGACTGTGTGGTGTGTATATAAGTTTATCACCCTGGTGTCCCTGTGTTTAGGAGATCAGACTGTGTGATGTGTATAGAAGTGTATCACCCTGGTGTCCCTGTGGTTAGGAGATCAGACTGTGTGGTGTGTATATAAGTGTATCACCCTGGTGTCCCTGTGTTTAGGAGATCAGACTGTGTGATGTGTATAGAAGTGTATCACCCTGGTGTCCCTGTGTTTAGGAGATCAGACTGTGTGGTGTGTATAGAAGTATATCCCCCTGGTGTCCCTGTGTTTAGGAGATCAGACTATGTGGTGTGTATAGAAGTGTATCACCCTAGTGTCCCTGTGTTTAGGAGATCAGACTATGTGGTGTGTATAGAAGTTTATCACCCTGGTGTCCCTGTGTTTAGGAGATCAGACAGTGTGGTGTGTATATAAGTGTATCACCCTGGTGTCCCTGTGTTTAGGATATCAGACTGTGTGGTGTGTATATAAGTGTATCACCCGGGTGTCCCTGTGTTTAGGAGATCAGACTGTGTGGTGTGTATATAAGTGTATCACCCTGGTGTCCCTGTGTTTAGGAGATCAGACTGTGGTGTGTATATAAGTGCATCACTCTGGTGTCCCTGTGTTTAGGAGACAATAAAACTTTTGTATATGTGTATATAGGTTTGTGTAAATAAAATACTTTGTTCTTGTTCTAAGTCATTTATTCAGTTTCACAAAGTGGTGTCTGTACCTCATGAAATAACCTAAAAATTCTCAGTAATGCTCCTCCCACCAACCACGCCCCGAGCAATATCACCTAAAATAAAACTGTCCCTCTTTGGCCACTTGAAATGTTGGGAGGTGTGCATATGTGGGGGCAGTAGTTTGTACTTGTGCGTGTGCGCGCGCGTGTGTGTGTATGCGTGTGTGTGTGTTTATGTGTGTGTGTGTGTGTGTGTGTGTGTATGAGACACTGTTGTGTAATGTTTATAATGGTGACTGGTTTACAGGAAAAGAAATATCAGGATAGACTAAAGGATCTGAACATGTATAGTTTGGAGGAGAGAAGAGAGAGGGGATATGATAGACACATTCACCTACATGAAGGGATTCAACAAAGTGCAGGAGGGACATACATTTCACAGGAGTAAAAATGTTAGGACAAGAGGCCATAGTCTAACACTAGAGGGACACAGGTTTAGATGTAATGTAAGAAAGTTACTGAGAGGGTAGTAGATATGTGGAATAGTCTACCAGCAGCAGTGGTTGGGGTTAATACAGTGAGGGGATGTAAGCATGCATAAGACTGTCCTTAACATTAGAAAAGACCAAGAACTAAATAAGGTTTGAGGTGTTTACAGCAGGAAAAATGGGCGACTAGGTGGGCCGAATGGTTCTTATCTGCCTTCAAAATCTATGTTTCTATGTTTCTGTGCATGTGTTGATGTATGTATTGCATGCGTGTTTCTGTGCGTGTGGACTTTTTCCATATTGAATCTATGTACTATAGGCCTAGCGTCTAGGGATTAGCCGAAATAGCATGAAGCTCTTTTACACAGGTCAAAACTCTACTGCCAAACTGCAGTACTGTACTGTATTGTCTTGTGTGAGCACCAGAACCAAACATTGTTTTGCTAACATGTTGTCCAAGGTCATCGGTCAACTCCCTCTAGTCCAAAGCCAAAATAAAGGTCAGTGCTTACATACTGACTCCCCTATTCTGGTGAAAGGCACG
>CM074718.1:11628574-11681074 GCA_037306005.1 Rhinophrynus dorsalis
TAACTTCGTTTACCTACAACCTGTAATTGAACTTTATTTTCAATAAACATTTCAAACTTTAAAAAATAAAAAACAAAAAAAACAAACCTTTTCATTTGAGGCAAAGTGGCAAATTTATCATATGTAGTGTGTGGTGCATCCAAAGACCTATTTCCTAGCTCCTAAACCCGTGTACATGCCACATAATGAGAGCGGAGAGTATAAATATTGCCGTGCACACCAGTCCACTGATGAATCACGAAGGTGCCCAGAGACTGGACCATCCAAATCCCATATATGAATAGAAACATAGAATTTGACGGCAGATAAGAACCATTTGGCCCATCTAGTCACCCATTTTCCTACTGTAAAAACCTAAAACCTTTTTTGGTCCTTGGTCTTTTCTTATGTTCAGGACACCCTTATGCCTATCCCATGCATGCTTACATTCTGTCACTGTATTAACCTCTACCACTTCTGCTGGTAGGCTATTCCACTTATCAACTGCCCTCTCAGTGAAGTTAAGCTTTCTTACATTACATCTAAACCTGTGTCCCTCTTGTTTTAGACTATAGAAAAGAGAAGAAAAAACAGGAGGCACTCTTAGTGTAATATCTTCTGGGAACCAATAACACCAACCACCACCGTAAGAAATTTACTCACAGAAATAGTGGCTGAATGCAACACTTATGTGTAATTCAGCAGCAATACTTTGGAGATTTTATGACTGTTCCCCTAAAAACAGTATATAATGGCAGCTCCACTCCAAACAACTCCCGAACCGGAGTAGTAATATATATAGGACGAAGGAGGAAAACGAGAGAGAGAAAAGCGCCAATAGTGCGTTATCCCAATGTAGCAGTTGTTAACATACAATATATAGATCCACTCACATTAACAATAGGTTGATCCAAAGACATATGTCAGTGACCAACATTAAACACTTGCAGGGTACTTTACTCGTCCCTGCTTGGGTTTCACGATCTCCAATCTGAAAATCCAAATGGTGAAGACGTATCTTCAATAAACACCATATACAAAATAACAAATTTGTAGCCGTATTCTTCCAATATAAAATTATTTATTATTTAAAAACAAATATATGACGAATGCCAGAAAAGGCTCTAGGGAACACGTTTTGCAGAAAAGGCTCTAGGGAACGGCTACAAAATGACAAAATTTAAAAACTATGTGATTGTTTCCGACTGGATACCTGTCTTAAATAACAAATAGGATACAGTGTAGCTACCTAAAGCATCAATATCACATAGACCCAAATAATCAAAAGGAGTCATTGTCCCACTTATTGTGACCCCATATAAACAAAATAAACCATAACACTTAACTCCTTGAGTGCCGGAGAAGCACGCAAACAATCCGCATCAGCGGACTCCACTTACATCCCCGGCAACCAAATACTAATCTGCACCCCTCCAGGAGACACAGGAACCCGCAACAATCCATAACGATGGTCTCCGCATGTGTCCACGTCTCCCAAAGGGTGCAGACCAGAATAAATATGCATCATATATACAAATATGTTTGTAGTATACTGCCGCACACACTAAGAAACAACTGAATAAGCACGGTGCTTCCAAACTCAACTTACATATTGAGACCTCTCCTAGACAGAGTTGAGCACTCGAAAATAATATAAAACTTCACCTTTAATAAGACATAATTAAAATTCAATGTTTCAGTCCACCATTGGGACTTTCATAAGGACCTATACGTGTCCTCAAACACTGTGTTATATAGAAGGGCTCCAACTATTAAGAATTTAGTTGCTCCTTCTAAGATTAAACATCTAAGCAGTGATACTGGTCTACAATATACTCTGGAGAATAAGAAATTAAGAGGAAGCTGAAGCTGCTTAACTTGCCAGTACATTAAACATGGAACCAAGAATTTCACCAAGAATTTCACTTCCTTTAAAACATCTAAAGTATTTGAAATAAAATCTGTGATGAATTGTGCTACCAGATATGTGATATATCTTCTTTCACGCAGCTGCGGCTTGCAATATGTGGGGTGGACGACACAGTGTTTCAGGACATGTATCGGCCAACACAGACGTAACATTATTAATAGATATCCTTTCCGCGGTGTTTCAAGACACTTTTCTGAAAAACATGGTGGTGTACCAGATAATCTGACAGTTATTCCTGTTGAACAGATTATTTTATCACGATCCACAGAGAGAGAAAGATGACTAAATATGAAGGAGTCGTTTTGGATCTGGCAACTAGCTGCTAAATAATGCAATTCGCCATAATTATTACCACGTTACTGAGAATGCACACTGCTCCCAGAACTGACAACCAGCAACCAGTGCAGACATCTTTCCATAGTGACGTATGTGCGTCTGCGCTGTCAGTCCCTTTTGGAGCCGAACGGCTCCTAGCAACTCCTCCTAGAGCCGGCCGGGACTGACAGCACAGACGTCACTATGGAAAGATGTCTGCACTGTTTCCTGCCTGTCAGTTACCAGGAGCAGTGCGCATTCTCAGTAACGTGGTAATAATTATGGCGAATAGCATTATTTAGCAGCCAGTTGCCAGATGGGTAATTTCAAATGGGTGGCAGTTCCGTTTTAAGTTATTAACTTATTGAATTCTAAAGAGGTATCCAACCCAATGTGATGGACACCTAGATAATATTCAGAGGGTTAATAATAACATTTAAAACATTTAAATCGGGGGATATTTTTGTCCCTTATGTGATGCATTTTGTTTATCGCAGAACAGCTTAAATTGCTCTTTAGTACAACAACCTCACTGTTTATCATAACAAACTTCCAACAGCAGGAACCGTATCTCAGATTGAAACCTTTGTGTAACCTGGAACCGATCAAACGTAAATCGTTCCATGTTATTGCAGAAACGTAGAGCCCAACAGCTGGAATGGAGTATTGAGGTGAGGGAATCCTCCAACACTCAATAATCAGTGTATAAAACTCTGTCAAGCTGAAAGAATTTACATATTTTCTTAATATTTTAGCAGCAGGTTAGATGTGACTGATCATTCCACGAGGCAGCTCGGATTGTGTTTGGCAAGACTGTAGGAATAAGTAAACAGGTCCAGAAATGAAATAGTTTTCAACGAGGTGGTGAAGAATTTCTTTTCAGAGAAAAACAATACTTTTTTTACATCAAGTTTGTGAAGGTAGCAGACACATCTTAAATTAAATTGCAAAGTACTTTACACATCATATATTACTTTGCACATCATATTTTTGTCACCATTCAATGTAAGAAATAGCTGAATTGGTTTCAAATAAAAACTTTCATTTCTATAGATTTTCGTGTTTGATGCTAATTATTTTTTTTTTACATTTCTAGAAATGTTACTGAAAGGAACACATCCCATTATAAACCCCATTTTATTTTAATGTCAGAAGAAAATACAAAGGACCACTATGAGTTTGGGATTGATGGGTCCTCCAAAATTAAATAGTAAATAAGGCTGGATCATGTTCATGTTATGTATGTAGTGGAGAGTTTGATGACCAGACTCCTAGGAGGATATATGAGGATAAGACTCCTCCAGCAAGGGATAGAAGTGCAAGCTGCTATGAAGCAACGCTTGGGGTCAATGCTAGGGTATGGAGGTTGCCTACAGGGAATCATGCTGCGGCCTAGCCGTATAAAGGTGCTATCTACAAAGCTAGATTGGACCCCTTCAGTTGAGCTGAAAGAGCCCTCTGATAAGCCCCTACAGACAAACTATACAACCCCTGTTCCCAGGGAGAATACAAAGCTCCAACAGGAAACAACAGCTCACTTACTTTTACCAGGGGAACTGGAAGCAAGGAGTCCACAAGCAGAATGGTCTCAGGAGGAGATCAGTGGAGAAGTCTTGGTCTGGAGATTATCACAGTGCCTGTGATTCCTGTCACTCTCTGTTGTGGATGTCACTGATTTGCTGACTGAGTTTGACCCGCCTCCTGATGACCTTTTTATACCTGGCTATCTGTTATGTCAGTTGCCCTTTCGCGGTGTTCCTGAGCCAGTAGTGCTTTTGCTGTGTTCCTGTATTCTGAGTTCCTGTGTACCGATTCGGCTTGTCCTGACCATTCTCCAGTGTTCCTGCCTGTGTATGACCCGGCTCGTCTGCGGACCACCCTTGGATCCTGACCCGGCTAGTTTGACGTTCCTGCCTGTGTATGACCCGGTCCGGCTGACTTCCTGCTCCGAAGATCGACTTCCAGCTTGTTCCAGTGACCTGCGTTCCAGTTGTCGCCGCCGCGACATTTTCCAGTCCCTGATGCCCACGTCTGTGCCATTGCCTTGCCTGGTGCTTCCTTCGATAGTGCTGTGCCTCGTTACTAGTGCAGAGCTGTGTGTATTCTGTGGGCCTTCCTCTCCTTGCAGAGCCTGATCGTAGCGTTGAAGCCTCGAGTAACGTTACAGAGCCTTGCAGTAGCGCTGAAGCCTCGAGTAAACGTGCATTTTAACTCTTGCAGTGCTGCCTCATATTCACTCTCTCTATCTCCTGTACGAGCCTCGTTGCAAGTGATACTGCTGCTGAGTTGGCCGCTCTCCGTCGGCAACTCTAGTCTAACGTTGCAGAGTGTTCACAAAGCTTGGGCCGTTTGGGCGCTTAAGGCTCTCCGGTGTTGGTTACCGACGAGATCATTGACACAGAGTGTTGGCAGAAAGGCTTCAGTGTTGGCTTATCCGGTACTACGCCCGAGGGGGCTAGTGGCTCTGGCTCTAGTATTACTGCATTCGATTACACCTGAGGAGGTTATTAGCTCTTGCATTGCAGGCCGGTTTCCATATTGCCCTAAGGGGCTACTCGCACTTGCACATACTAAAGCAGTTCCTGTAGCTACGCCCGTGGGGGCTAAGTTGTTACCCATTCTGCTTATCATCTACCACCTTGGCAAGGCAGCTCGCTCCTCAGCACCTGATGAACATCGTCTGTACAGCACAGCCTATTTAACATCCAGGGCGTGTCAAACTTCCACATCTGAGACTGACTATTATTTGGACTTTAACCCCTTTGGGGCCAATATCATCCTAGTGCATACTGATTTGCATTTATGTCCATAATACTATTTTCCTTGTATTATCTCAGTTTACATTATCTGTGTATTACCTACCGCCTCTAGAGGGCGTAATTGTATATTATTCACTTTAATAAAGTGTGTTTTATTTTCACTTATTGGTCTGAGAGTCCTAAAAACCGTAACAGAGATGCAGGATCTTAACTGGAGATACTGGAAGCAGCACTGGAACAGAGGCAGATAAGTTAGGGCCAATCAGGGTCATACACAGGAAACATAGGATGCAGTACAAAATCAGCAGGCGTTAGCAAAGTCAAGGCCAAGCAGGGTCAAACACAGTGAAACACGGATGCAGCATAAAGTCAGCAAAATGGAAGAGGAGTCAGTGTCAAGCAGAGTCAAACACAGGTTAAGCATAAACTAAATACCGAGCAAAACCGTACACTCTAGAGACGCTATACTAATGTGTCCCAGAGCGGCATGCATCTCCATTATATACCTGGCCAAGGAGGAAGATAATGCGAGACTGCTCAAGACTAGCGGTATCACATGACGCAGAAACTCGGAAGGGGATACGGAGCGGCCGGAGCGAGGCGGCGGGTAGGGGACAGTTCAGGAAGGTAGATAAGATTCTTTCTTGAGGAACTCGAGAATTCCAAACCCCAAAATCTTCCCACTGAAGACTTAGTGGGAACATTGATTCAATAATACAGCACCTTTTATTCACTGTGATATAGGTATATGAGAGAGATAGACTGGGGGAGACAGGGACAGAGAAAGAAAAAGAGAGATAACACATACTTCACTAGCTCGTGCATGTCTGTGTTGTCATTATTGTAAGATTCATCAGCCATCGCCTCAGTTTTTTGTAGTAAAAATATCAGTGGGAGAATCTCACTAATTCCTGCCCCTACATGACTAACTGCAACGGAAGCTGAGAAGGGACAGCGTCGCCTTCCGCCGTCGTTCCCGGGTCTCTCCTTCTTGACGCAAGATAAGAGCCGTCAGATGCACCGGTTGAAGTATGGACGGTCACTGGAAACAGTAGCAGGATCGCTGGAAGGAGGGAAGCAGGGAAGAGTCCACGTCGCCGCCTGACAGTCCACGAAGTTAGGTCGCAGGAAACTGGCAGCAGGCGATCGACGATTCAGGATACTTGGCGCAGATGGGTATCAGAGTGGATACTTTAGACCATAAGCAATACAAGACTCCAGGACTCCTTGTTCACTCCAAACATAACTCACTTTATTGACACAAACTACAGATATTTATACACAAATCTTTACATTGAAATTGATTGGTGAAACCAGATACAAAAGCCTTAATCCAATCATGTTACATGAGACAAAAGGCCAACAGCAGATGGTTTTAACAGATACAAAAGGGTTTGATTGAACAAAGACTTGAGGGGCGTGAATGGATTAACACACAGCAGGGGGTCTCAGGACAGTTCTCAATACATCTTACAATACATAATACAATGGCTTGATTAACACCCAGCAGGAGGTCTTGCTACAGTACTCATAGTCAAATGGCTGGAGTGGCAACAATACACATCCTAGGGACAACGGCCCAAGATTGGAGCCTTTGTTTGACTATGTTGAATGACCTGCTTCAACCTTGACCAATCACTGATCTGCCTAACCTGGTAGTTGGTGATTGCACAAACCTTTGAATTGGACAAGTACAATTAAACACATACAATATTTGACAATACATAAAACCAAACCTAATACCTTGTACATGAATGTAATCCAGGACAGCTCTATGTATCAAGCTGCCCATTCACCTAGTGTCTATTTTAGTGTATTACTCTGGTTTGAAGAGTCATACAATCAGTCTCAGAACAGGGTCCCAATAGGGCAAAATGTCCCTAGTTTGTAGGATGGTTTGGGTACCCAGTCTCTAGTCTCTTTAGCTTATGAATATGGTTCGAATAATCGTACGCATAGTTCCATAAGGCTGTCCAGCTAGGAAAAATGTCTATTCCTTGTCCATAACCCCTGAGCCCAGGGGTGAATATCTTCCATGCCCTGACAAGAGCTCCCAGTAACGGGGTAGGATCCGTTACACTAACCAGCAAGGTGGAATCCTCAATCGAGTACATCAGCTCACATACATCACACAATAGTTGCCATTGTCCATGTGAGGAAGTCCAAAGGCTTCCAGTTTTGCATTGTGTACTCACTAATGGCCTTATTCTGCTTGCAAATGTTCTATCACGTAAAATGTGGAATTCCACCAGGTAGGGTCCTCCATATTCAACTGGTGTTGGGGCAGGTTGTTACTTTCTTGTATGGAGTATAATGCATTGAGAGCACTGTAGGAGCAGCTAAAATGGGCACAGATCTAGCAGGTAATATTCAGCCTCTCTCTGAGGTGTTTAAAATTCTGTGAGAAATCTCGTTACAACTAAATTTAAAACATGGGCAAAGTGGGGTACATGTTCCATCTCATTAATTCTAAAGGCAGTTATTATCATGCTGGAGCCATTATCAGCAGAAACAAAAGCAGTTCTCAAGGAACAGAGTAAAATCCATTCCTCTATCACCTGCTCTAGTTAATATAACACTGTCGGAACCAGAGGCAAGATTACTGGTTGTCCCCTGATGCTGTAAGCTAGTGTTGCCCAATGGTGGGAGGGTAACCCAGTGAGCAGTCACATAGTCTGTAGACTATGCCGTATGAGGTTTCCAGCCCACCATACTAACCACTTGCTTGGCCTGGGATATGCCAGGGGGATGCAACACTTAAATCCTTGGCAGCCAACCTCTTGGCAGCCTAGCCATTCCACAGACATACTTTTGTATTATTTTTGTGAAGTTTTTGATGCCTTCCCAAAAACTCAGTATATGTGGGTTGGCTGGCAGTACATGGCAGACGGACTTTGTAGCTTTATTTTTTAACAACTTGACTTGAAGAGATGGTGAGAGTTTCAGAGGTGGCTGTGGGCACTTTATGACTCTTGTCATCACCTATAACAAAACACAGGATCGTACTCGTCAGCAGCAGGTGCCACTGGTGTTATTTCAAATTAACAAAATGTTGGCACATTTTCTGATACAGCAATATCACTTATATTATGTGCCCCAGAGCCCTAGGAACTTTTAGGAGTGATTCTCCTCTGGCAGCTCTGAGCCGTTGATGATGTGTCTGTAGTCAGACCTGTGGTGATGCTTTAGGTGGGATCTTATTGAGGAGGTGACTAGGTGTGAGCCTGATTTCCCCCTGCTCACAGGCTTCTTACACAGACAACAGATAGCAACAGGTTTAGCTTTTGGATATTGAGTATCTCCATACTGTGGAGTTTATAATCTGAGTGGTTCCTAAGGGGCTACCACTACAAGGAATGAGCGAAAATGTTCACCTCAATCCAAAATCTGAGAATAATGGCACCTCCCACTTGGAGGAAAATTTCCTGCGAAAAGTGCTGATTTTCTACAGAATGGCATTAGGCAAAAACAGAAAGTATTTTAATTGCTTTATTTAGAGAGTATTTTCCCACAAAAAATTGGACAATCACTTAGTTTTTGTGGATTTTTTTCACGGGAACACAACAAGACCTTTAGCCCCTTCCCCCAGATACTACTACAAAACATGCTCAAAGCTGATTGAGTGGAGTGGTGCGTTACCCCACATTCCAGCCTGGGAACTATTTTGAACAGAGACTGGCCATATAAAATCCAGTCTCTGTTCAAAGTTTCTTCAGTATAGCTCAGGCAATGGCCCGAGAGGTATCTGGGGAGGGATTTTTGCTCTGATTTCCTACCAACACAGCAAGCAGCGGCAGCAGCATACATTTATGGCATATCTTTTGGTGGCATCTTTTATTTTGACCATTTTTGGTTTTAATTTACAGTGGCATTATGTTTTGGACAAGGATGAAGAGGAGAAGAAAGAAGATGAGAAAATGAAGATGGAAATTAGAAGATTACTGATGACGACTTACACTGGATGACATATAAGTGTTAAAGCTCTGGGTTATGGGTGTTAGGATAGTGTTAGGGATAGTATTGTTTCACTTTATTGTTAGGGGTAGTGTAGGATTAGTGTTCAGGAAGGTGACTGTGTTTTAGCTCACGCTCGATGTTTAACAGTGTTTTTCCTTTGATGTTCCCATTTCTCACGCTATTTAGCGTGTTTTGGGAAGTAAAAAACACACAACTAATGTTGGACCACAAGTGAAGTTCTGTGTCCCAGCGCTTGTTGTGGTTTCTGTTGGTAGGGCAATTGAATTCCCATGGTACCACTGTGTGTGTGTGTACACCATTCAATATCCATTTTTGCCCTACTGACAGTTTTACCGGGGTCTATTAAATCGAGTCCCTACTTGGGAAATGAATTTGTCACTAACCATACCACGAAAATTATTTTCCTTTGATTTGTTTGATGTAATATTTTGTCAGTCAATTTCAGGGTAGTTGAAATCTCCCATTATGATTACATGTCCTGACATAGAAGCCATTTCCATTTACAGTTGGGTCTTTTCAAATTCCCCAATAGTAAGTGGCTTGTAGATGATTCCCATTAAAGTGATAGTAATGTTTCACAAAAAAAAGCAGTTCTGATTAATCTTCATAGTATTTGGGCCATGGGGAGTGTTATTTCAATACTGTCGGAGTTGTACTTCAAGAGTAATTGAATGATAAAATATCCCCCTCCCACCCCTTTTACTGATGTAATGCAGCAATTTTCATGGAAAGAAGGAAAAGAAGGAATTTCCACGGGAACTCCTGCAAGGACAAAATAGGAATTTCTGCGCAACCCCAGTAATGTTCTGGATATTAGAGGTAAGAAAAATTGTTGTGATTCAGTTTGCAGATCCATTCTTATGATGCTAAATTGTGGGCTGAATTGATTCAAAATTAATTCAGAGGGATGAATTCCAAAACACATGCGCAAGCAAAAACATATATGTAGATGTACATAAACACAAGCTAACAAACATATATCAGCATACACACAGGCATGCAGAACAACATATATACACACACATACAATCACACACATGCACACTCAGATGCAAAAAACACACATAGGTGGACATATATACACACACATACAGAGACACTAAAAACAGATGCACACATATAAACACACACAAATATGCACACACATACATACATATACAGCCACAGACACACACAAAAATACATGTACATAGTTACACATATGCTGACATACAAACACACATACAATCACACACACAAACATATATGTGCATAGATACACACAAGCTGATGCACACACACGGGCTTACACACATTCACAAACACATAGACACATGCTGACACATACACACACACATATACAGAAACACATAGACACAAGCATGAACACTTCTAGACACACACGAGCACATACACATTTAAACAGATATATAGGCCTACATACAAACAGATGCTCATACAGAGGCACAAACACATATATAGACACACACGTACACACACACACATATACACACACACACACACATATACATATACACACAAACATATATAAACAGATATAAAGGCCCTCACACAAACAGATGCTCATACACAGGCATGTACACACATATATACAGCCACAGACACACACAAAAAATGTGCATAGATACACACACAATCACACACATGCACACACACAAACATATATGTGCAAAGATACACACACGCTGATGCACACACACACAGGCTTACACACATGCACAAACACATAGACACACAAATGCTGACACATACAGATACACATATGCACAAACACATAAATACAAACATGCACATGCATAGACACACACATATACAGGTCCACAAACAAACAGATGCTCATACACAGGCACATACATACAGACACACACACATACACACAGACACACACATATACACACACACACGTATACACACATATCCAGTAGTTTGTCTGCCACATGAGGAATTACACATAAAAAAGAAGTGGATGCTGTGTTGCTTCTAACACTTACCTCCAGTCCTATTACTTTAAAATCTTAATTAAATTCTTAACCAAACTCCCATTTAATGAAACATATCCCAGCCCATTTGAAACAACCAGTTCCCTATTAATAAAGAAATGCCATGATGTGTCTGCTGGATATGCCTGGCACTCACATCCTGCACATTTCCCTGGCTTATTATCATGACCTCAACAAGAGGTGGTTTGTGCTGTATAACGGGTGACAGGTTACAGGAAAAAGCAGGTAGAGGGTACAATGAAACAAATATCTAAGGGCCGCTATTATCCAAAAAATGGAGTGGTTGTGGGTCACTCCAATTCCACCAGACGGAACAAATACAACTTCCAGCTGATTTAAATGACTCTTGCAACACCATGGATGTTTGAGAGGTGTTAAAAGCACCCTTTAAATCAATGAGAAAGAATTTTGGGGGGATTTAGATGTGTTCCCTATAGTGCAGTTGATTTTACCTACAATTATTCCATGTTTATATTGATCATAGGTTAGTAATGTCTGATTTTAATTAAATGTAATATTGTAGATATTAAAGGGTTAGTAATGCCTGAAATAAAGTTTATTCTATACGGTAGATTTTACAAAAATAATGTAGTTGGAGAATGTCCCATCTCTCAGACCTTTATGGTTTGAGAGATATTCGCAGCTAAAGTTCCACCTCCTGCCTCTTCTCCTGATGTCAACTGTAAAGCTGACAGAAGGAGATCCGTGTAAGCCGATACGAGGATGCTCTTCAGCAGAGCCGCAATAGCGCGATTTAAAAAGAAATACTTATTTGGAGCGATTCCAATGAAGTATTTCTTTTTAAATTGCGCTATTTTGGCTCTGCTGAAGAGCCGCCTGTCGGTCCCCAGAACAAGAATGTCAGCTTACATCTGACGTCAGGAGAAGTGGAGGGAGGGGGAACTTTAGAACGATCTATCTCTCTAACCATAAAGGTTTGAGAGATAGGATTTTCTGCAAATACTTTATTTTTGTAAAATCTACCACATAAAATAAACTTTATTTCAGGTATTACTAACCCTTTAAAAAAATAAATTAACTGGTGCAAGTCCCGTCTCTCAAACGTATAGTTTGAGAGATATACGATGGTAAAGTTTCCCCCTTCTTCCCCTACCACAGACGTTAGTGCTCTAGCTGACAGAAGGAGATCCTGGTACCAGGACCAGTCTGCGGCTCTTCAGCAGAGCCTAAATAGAGCTATCAAAAAATAAATATACTTAATTGGAACAGTCTACAAAGTGTGATTGCAAACCAGGCACACTTTGTAGACCGTTCCAGTTAAGTATTTCTTTTTTGATATCGCTGTTTCAGCCCTGCTAAAGAGCCACCGTCAGGTTGCACGATCCAAATCTCCTTCTGTCACGTAGACAGCTGACAACAGTGAAAGGGGCAATAGGGGGGAACTTTATCAGTGTATATCTCTCAAACTATACATGTTTGAAAGATGGGACTTGCATCAGTTAATTTATTTTTTTAAAATCCACAATATTACATTTTATTAAAATCAGACATTACTAACCCTATAAAAATGTATGATGTATTTTTAATACATCTTTTAAAACTTTCTAAAGTAATTTTACTTTGTTTAAAAACAGTAGTAACCCCGCAGCATTATAGGGGGTTAATAGATTAATCCTTTGAGTGCCAGAGGGGTACGCAACTCAAAGGGTTAACAGTATTACAGACACACATGGTAAAGTCAGGACGTCCTGTTGTTTTCCTCCAGAATCATGAAACAGTTTGGGGTTGAAAGGACAAAGCAGTAAAACCCATTGTTCCACAAGCCAGGCTCCGTCTTAATACACCGGTGTTATATTGTGATTCCAACCCTAAGACACAGAGAACAGTGGAATAAGGAGACAAGTAACTGTCTGGAACCAAGATGCAATCAAGATGTTTTTCTGGGATGTTGAATACCAGAGGACCACTGCAGCACGTGTAGTGAATTTTAATGGAACCGCATGCTTTCAAAAGCTCACACAAGTCCACTCTTTGTAATAAACAGATCCATCTTGATACAGAAATAGAATCCTAAAAAAAGTATTTGCATGTTTAAAGGTCAGAAAACAAAGAGAAATAGACTTAAGAATGTAATTCCTTGAAATCGATGTCATATTGAGTCAACCAATGAATTATTTATACCAGGATACGCCCTGTGGAGAGATTAGTTCTGACCTAAAGAGCTTGCGTTTATAATCAACAGCTAACTCAAAGACGTATCATGTTTACCTTATTTTTTGGTGTAGGAAATAGTTGGGACCAGATTTCTCCCCTCAAGGATAAAGATAAAACCCCTTCTGAATATACTGGAAATTTTAACAGCTACTTTAGAAGTGGGCTTTTCACCTTATGGCAAGATTTACACAAAATTAAAAGTTGCTCATATGTTGCACTTAGCCATTTTTCTGTAAAATAAATAATAAAATGTTTGAGAAATAATTATTTGGGGGTTATGGTGTGACAAAGAGGTGATAATGCGGAGCTGACTTCTCCAGAGATATCACTTCTCCAATTCCTATGTTATTGTATGGGGCCTGTGCTCTAAGGTCTACAAAGTTGGATAGATCTTAGTTCCTAGAGAAGTGATTTCACTGGAGAAGTCATCTCTACTTTATCACCTCTATGTCACGCCTTAGTGCAGTGTTTCTCAACTCCTGTCCTCAGGACCCACTAACAGGCCAGGACTTAGGGAATTCTCTGCTAGAGCACAGGTGTGGTGATCAGAGGCTCATTCACATTGATTAACTCACCTGTGTTCTAACAAGGAAGTCATGTGATCAGAGGCTCATTCACATTGATTAACTCACCTGTGCTCTAACAAGGAAATCATGTGATCAGAGGCTCATTCATATTGATTAACTCCCCTGTGCTCTAACAAGGAAATCATGTGATCAGAGGCTCATTCACATTGATTAAGTCACCTGTGCTCTAACAAGAAACTCGTGTGATCAGAGGCTTATTCACATTGATTAAGTCACCTGTGCTCTAACAAGGAAATCATGTGATCAGAGGCTCATTCACATTGATTAACTCCCCTGTGCTCTAACAAGAAACTCATGTGATCAGAGGCTTATTCCCATTAATTAAGTCACCTGTGCTCTAACAAGGAAATCATGTGATCAGAGGCTCATTCACATTGATTAACTCCCCTGTGCTCTAACAAGAAACTCATGTGATCAGAGGCTCATTCACATTGATTAACTCACCTGTGCTCTAACAAGGAAATCATGTGATCAGAGGCTCATTCACAATGATTAACTCCCCTGTGCTCTAACAAGAAACTCATGTGATCAGAGGCTCATTCACATTGATTAACTCACCTGTGCTCTAACAAGGATATCATGTGATCAGAGGCTCATTCACATTGATTAAGTCACCTGTGCTCTAACAAGGAAATCATGTGATCAGAGGCTCATTCACATTGATTAACTCCCCTGTGCTCTAACAAGAAACTCATGTGATCAGAGGCTTATTCCCATTAATTAAGTCACCTGTGCTCTAACAAGGAAATCATGTGATCAGAGGCTCATTCACATTGATTAACTCCCCTGTGCTCTAACAAGAAACTCATGTGATCAGAGGCTCATTCACATTGATTAACTCACCTGTGCTCTAACAAGGAAATCATGTGATCAGAGGCTTATTCACATTGATTAACTCACCTGTGCTCTAACAAGGAAATCATGTGATCAGAGGCTCATTCACATTGATTAACTCACCTGTGTTCTAACAAGGAAATCATGTGATCAGAGGCTCATTCACACTGATTAACTCACCTGTGCTCTAACAAGGAAATCATGTGATCAGAGGCACATTCACATTGATTAACTCCCCTGTGCTCTAACAAGAAACTCATGTGATCAGAGGCTCATTCACACTGATTAACTCCCCTGTGCTCTAACAAGGAAATCATGTGATCAGAGGCTTATTCACATTGATTAACTCACCTGTGCTCTAACAAGGAAATCATGTGATCAGAGGCTCATTCACATTGATTAACTCACCTGTGTTCTAACAAGGAAATCATGTGATCAGAGGCTCATTCACACTGATTAACTCACCTGTGCTCTAACAAGGAAATCATGTGATCAGAGGCACATTCACATTGATTAACTCCCCTGTGCTCTAACAAGAAACTCATGTGATCAGAGGCTCATTCACACTGATTAACTCCCCTGTGCTCTAACAAGGAAATCATGTGATCAGAGGCTTATTCACCTTGATTAACTCACCTGTGTTCTAACAAGGAAATCATCAAATCCTGACCTGTTAGTGGGTCCTGAGGACAGGAGTTGAGAACCACTGCACTAAGTGCATCTCCCTTTTTATGTTTTAGTGTCACAATGAGGGTTATGCACTAAGGTGCGATAAAGAGGTGATAAAGCGGAGATGACTTCTCCAATTATATCACTTCTCCAGATTCTATGATATTCTGTGGGGTGTATGCACTAAGATGTCTAAAGTTGGAGAAATCTTAGTACATTGACTTCATAGAATAACAGAAATTGGAGAAGTGATATCACTGAAGAAGTCATCATCGCTTTATCACCTCTTTATTTCTCGTTAGTATATCTCCCCCTATTATGTCTT
The DNA here is from genome assembly GCA_037306005.1 of Rhinophrynus dorsalis. Classification (NCBI taxonomy): domain Eukaryota; kingdom Metazoa; phylum Chordata; class Amphibia; order Anura; family Rhinophrynidae; genus Rhinophrynus; species Rhinophrynus dorsalis. Next base: position 11,644,126 of record CM074718.1, read on the forward strand.
AGTGATACACTGGAAGTTATGCACTAAGACGTAATAAAGGGGAGATAACTTCTCCAGTGATATCACTTCTCCAGTTCCTATGTTATTCTAGAGATCCTATGCAATAAGATCTCCAACGTTGGAGACATTTTAGTGAATAGGTTCCACAGAATAACATAGGAACTGGAGAAGTGATATTGTTGGAGAAGTTATCTCCACTTTATCACCTCTTTATCACCGCTTAGTGAATCTCCCCCTATTATGTCTTAGTGACACATTGGAAGTTATGCACTAAGGAGTGATAAAGAGGTGATAAAGTGGAGATAACTTCTTCAATGATATCACTTCTCCACTTCCTATGTTATTCTATGGAACCTATCCACTAAGTTTTCTCCAACTTTGAAGATCTTAGTGAATAGGCTCAATAGAATAACATATAAACTAGAGAAGTGATATCACTGGAGAAATCATCTCCACTTTATCACCTCTTTAGTGTATCTCCCCCATTGTGGCTTAAGCACTAAAGAGTGATAAAGAAGTGATAAAGTGGAGATGACTTCTCCAGTGATATCACTTCTCCAGTTCCTATGTTATTCTATAGAGCCTATGTACTGAGATATCCAAAGCTGAAGAAATCTTAGTGCATCGGCTCTATAGCATAACATAGGAATTTTAGAAGTTATCTCCAGTTTATTACTATTTATCACCTCTTTATCACGGTTTATTGTATAACACCCAGTGTGGCACTTTATGCTAATCCCCATATAACATATGCTAATTAGTTCTGCCCAAGGTCAAATTTATAGCTCGCTGTGCTATTAACAATAACCCCAGTGTTGGTAATATTTTCCTGCACATAACTAATTAGAATCAATTGCCAGACTTTGTCATCAATAAATGAATTACTAGAAAGGTATTTCTACTACTCACAAATGGCTAGCAAGACATATAGACTGTTTTCTAATTAATTTTACAATGAACTATACTTGTTTTGTGATGGCAGGTCCATTTTAATGACTAATTAAAGGGATAGTAATGTTTCACAATAAAAGCAACTCCAATTAATCTTCATAGTATTTGGGCCATGGAGAGTGTTATTTCACTACTGTCAGAGTTGTAGTACAAGAGTAATTGAATGATAAAGTATCCCCCTCCGGCCCCTTTTACTGATGTAACACTGCTCACCTCAGAGCAGCAAGACTGTCCGGATGGATCGCAGAGAGGGACAATCTTCAGTGATCATAAGGAAAAACCTGACAAGGGGGCATGGTTTTCCTTATGATCACAGTAATAAGATTGTCCCTTGCTGTGACCTGTCCGGTCAGGAGACCAGATTCCACATCTGAGGGGAGGTGTCTTACACTAGGTAAAAGGGGCGGGAGGGGGGATACTTTATCATTCAATTACTCTTGTACTACAACTCTGACAGAATTGAAATAACACTCTCCATGGGTCAAATACTATGATGATTAATTGGAGCTGCTTTCATTGTGAAACATTACTGTCCCTTTAACATATCCTTACTATAGCCATAAAAATAGCCTATTTGAATTGTAGCCTCGCTTCTTAGTTCAAGTAATAACATATTCATTCCCTCCTGGGTGACGTGTCTCTGGAGACGGACATGATGGTTGCTGGCAGTGTTCTTTGAAACTTGTAGGGATTATCCTCTTGACTAAAACAAGGGAACTCCCGTTGCTGAGCGATGTTGGATTCAAAAGTTATTGCATCTCAGCTAGAATTTTTTTTAGGTGTGGTATCTCAATGGCCTGAATGTTACAGTGGCGCTGTTGTAACACTATTTCATGGAGATTGATCATCAACTGGTAAGAGGTGTCCATATGATGATGTTTCAGGCCATTGACGTTTGAGTTGTAAAAACTTTTGAATAAAGCACCTCTCAGCAGTGTGTGTGGGGGGGGTTCCTTGTAATTCTCAGCAGATTAATCCCTGCAATATTATTTTTTTACAAGTGTTGCTATTCCTTTAACCCTTTGAGTTCCAGAGTGGTACACAATGCATTGCTTTGCAATGCTTTACGTACCACTCTGGCACTCAAAGGGTTAAGTATCATATCTATATGCATTTGGTAATTTTGGAAATGACCACAGCAGGTCTTATTTGGCATAAATAGAACAAAAAAAATGTAAATAATTTAAAGTAGAACACATAGGGTATAGCTGGAGGTGTAAAATTTAGCTAATATTGGTAGCTGAGATAATTTTAACCCTTTGAGTGCCAGAGGGGTACGCAACGCATTGCAAAGCAATGCGTTGCGTACCCCTCTGGCACTCAAAGGGTTAAACATGGAACGTTGAATTTATTGAACATTTATATAAAGTAGTGTCCACTCATAGCACTGAGCGCTCATATATTTTCCTTAAACTTTCTTTTATGGTCATAAACTATGATCTTTCTGATGAGACTTGGAGACCTAAAAATTATAAATATTACTGCTCCCAAACATGAGGTGCTCCAGGGTCTTAGTTTTCAATTACTCCGTATACTTGTTTCTTTGCACAGGGTTAATTCTATGGGCCATATGTTCAAAGGGATAATGACAAAAAATTGTTGTATGAAAGACAAAAATAAGTAATTGTGTGCATGAACGACATATTTTCTATAGAGTGTCCGACAAAAAACTAGTAATGTCCGCTGTGTACGACACAACTCTAGGACTGACGGGCAAAGGGGCGGGGCAAGGGGAGGGGCTAAACTATTCTCCAGTGTCGTATAGAAGAAAAGAAAATTTGTCGTAGCTAACGACAAAAAAATGTCTTTCAAAAGACAAAATTTGTACGTTAAGAAAAAAGTGGAGGGAATGTGTTCTGAATGTGAGAATTTTTGTCTTTAGTTAAGACTTTTTTTGTTAGTTAAGACATTTTATAAGACATTTTTGTCTTTAGATAAGACCTTTTTAAAGACATTTTTGTCGTTAGTTAAGACATTTTTTTAAGACATTTTTGTTGTTAGTTAAGACATTTTTTCGTTAGTTTTGTCATTAGTTAAGACATTTTTGTTATTAAGACATTTTTTCATTAGTTAAGGCATTTTATAAGACATTTTTGTAGTTAGTTAAGACATTTTTGTCTTTAGATAAGACCTTTTTAAGACATTTTTGTCGTTAGTTAAGACATTTTTTTGTCATTCCATACAACAATTTTAGTCAGGACAAATGACATATTTCCAATCACAACCAACACACTCTGAAAATATTACTGAGCCCAACGACACTGTACTTTGAAAAGTCGTTACAAACGACAAAAGCTATTTCGCTACTTCTTTGAACATTGGGCCCTATGAGAGGTCTTGTAGAACACAAAAATAGGTGCTATGAGATATGCATTTCCAAAGGAAATAAATGGCACAAGACATGTTTCTGATAATTGAAAGGATAATATCTCTGTTATGTGTGCTCAGAAAATGATCCAGTCTATCTCCATACCAGACGTTTTGTTTATAATTAACAACAGGAGATGTTCCTCTGCTGTGGATTTTAACTGCTGTTTTCTATGTAATACATGAAGAGGAATAATACTGTGGTTTTAACCCCTTAGTGACAGCCGCGTGCGTACGCGGCTGTCACCTTAACGCCCGTGGTACTTTTTTTTTTAATTCTAAAACAATTTTTTTTAAAATGATTACCATGTACGTCCTCTGTCACTAAGTGAAGTTTTTGCGGGACGTACCTGGTAAGTCAATTGTCGCGATGGGGTTAATTGAGACTGATAAAAGTTATGAATTAAAGGGATGGTAATGGCTTCCTTTATTGAAGTTTAATATTGTGGATATAAAAAAAAGAAATTGATAAAAAAAATAAATTAATTGATATGTCCCATCTCTCAAACATGTATAGTTTGAGAGATATATGCTTATAAAGTTCCCCCCTCCCGCCCCTTTCACAGACGTCAGCACTCTATCTGACAGCAGGAGATTCTGGTTGTGCGACCTGATAGCGGCTCTTCAGCAGAGCCGAAATAGCACTATCTAAAAAAACAAAAATACTTAATTAGAACGGTCTACAAAGTGTGCTTGCAAACCAGGCACACTTTGTAGACCGTTCCAATGATTTATTTCTTTTTTAGGTAGAACTATTTCGGCTCTGCTGAAGAGCCGCCGGCCAGTCCCGGGAGCAGAATCTCATGCTGTCAGCTAGAGCGCTGACGTCTGTGAAAGGGATGGGAGGGGGGAACTTTATAGATCACTCAATCTATACATGTCTGAGAGATGGGACATATCAATTAATTTCTTTTTTTTATATCTACAATATTAAACTTCGATACAAGCCATTACTATCCCTTTAACACACTTGTTGGCCTGGTATTTTGATACAATTTTAATTTTTCCTCCATTATGCTTAACCCTTTTAGTGACAGAGGGGTGTGAAATGAATTGTGAAGCAATGCATTTCTCACACCCCTGGCACTCAAAGTATTAAATTAAAGGGATAGTAATGTTTCATAATAAAAGCAGCTCTAATTAATCATCATAGTATTTGGACTTTGGAGAGTGTTATTTCAATTCTGTCAGAGTTGTAGTTCAAGAGTAATTCAATGACACAGTATCCCCCTCCCGCCCCTTTTACTGATGTAACACTGCTCAGCCAGAGCAGAAGGGAGGTGCCCAGGTAGACTGCAGAGAGGGACAATCTTCAATTAAGATAAGGGAAAAAGCTGACAAGCTTGTCAAGGGGGGCAGGGCTTTCATTGTTCTCATAGGAAGAAGATTGTCCCCTTCTGTTATCTGTCTGGTCTATGGACTGGATTCCACATCTGAGAAGAGATGTCTTACACTAGGTAAAAGGGGCGGGAGGGGAAACTTTGCTTGTGAATATCTCTCAAATCATAAAGGTTTGAGAGATAAGACTTATATCGTTCTTCATGTTTTTTTTAATTCCTACAAAATAAAATAAATATAAAACAAAATATTACTATCCCTTTAAAGACACATTCACCTTTTGTTTTTAAAAAAGCCAAGAACTGACCATTCCAGATAGAATATAGATTCTTTCATCTTCAACTCACAAATTGGACCTGGCTGCATTCTTTTACTGGGAGGACATTTTCGCTGTTTTCACGATAATCTGGGGAATAAAGATATTTGGTGAAGTCGGCCCAGTAGTGTTTCAGAATGGAGCTTGTAATAAGCTGAGTCTGAATACAATGTGACACACACAAAGTAGAAACACAAAAAGGTGTGTGTGGGGGGGACAAACAAGGAAGTGCCTCTTGTGTGGAATCTTCTTAAAGGGATAGTAATACTTTGTTTTATCTTTATTTTGTAGGCATTAAAAACACATGAAGAACAATAGAAGTCTTATCTCTCAAACCTTTATGGTTTGAGAGATATTCACAAGCAAAGTATCCCCCTCCCGCCCCTTTTACCTAGTGTAAGCCATCTCTTCTCAGATGTGGAATCCAGTCAATAGACCAGACAGATAACAGCAGGGGACAATCTTCTTCCTATGAAAACAATGAAAGCCCTGTCCCCCTTGACAAGTTTTTCCCTTATCTTAATTGAAGATTGTCCCTCTCTGCAGTCTACCTGGACACCTCCCTTCTGATCTGGCTGAGCAGTGTTACATCAGTAAAAGGGGCAGGAGGGGATACTTTGTCATTGAATTACTCTTGTACTACAACTTTGACAGAACTGAAATAACACTCTCCAAAGTCCAAATACTATGATGATTAATTAGAGCTGCTTTTATTATGAAACATTACTATCCCTTTAATATAGCTTCAACACCACCACCACAATACACCTCATGGATATATACTGAAAAGAAAATTGGGTGAGGAGTAAAATATATAACCCACAGCAACAACACTTCTCTCATAGGGCAGCTCCTTCACCAATCACGTCTCCCACCACGGTTTAGATATAAACATGTAGCAAAAAAGAACACAGAAGGGCGCCCAGTAGAGTAATATTATCAAAGACAATATTCCAATGAGAGTAAAGTTGGCTCTTCTCATATTCTCCCTTGTTTAGAGTTTCACCCACCAACCAAATATACCTGTGGAGATCACAAACCTGTCTCCACTCAGGTCCAGCCCATATCTTTGCGAAAGGATGGAAAGACACAACATAATAAAAAAAATAATAAGAATGAAAGTAAAATTAAATATTAAAATTCTATATAAAAATAAAAAAATAAAAACTCTGCTGCTCCGAACACTTAACCCTTTGAGTACCAGACAGGTAGGAAACCATTGCTTAGCATGTGTTTCCTACCCCTCTGGTACCCAAAGGGTTAATAGGCAAGGTATGGACTACATACCTTGCCTGTATATGTGTGTGTGTGTGTGTTTTAAACATTTATTTTTTATTAAAAACTGTTCAATATTAAACATATACACATTTGACCTCAAGGGGGGTGTCATGACCCCTCATAACACCCTCCTATCATGAGGCTGACAATTGCTCTTTAATAAAGTTAAGTGAAACATAGCTTATATGCGCTTTTATGGTTTATTGAAACAATCAGAACTCAAAGGGTGGCACCAGGACCCCTCCTGATAGCCCCCCTACCATGAATCAGCTATCTAAAAGGATAGCTGATCCATGTGGTGACCCCAAAGCCATTTAGAGCCTTCTTGTGGAGATCACTTCTCCAGTGATATCACTTCTCCAGTTACTATGTTTTTCTATGAAGCCAATGCACTAAGATTTCTCCAATATTTAAGATCTAATCCACAGGCTCCATAGGACGGGAGAAGTGATATCACTGGAGAAGTTATCTCCACTTTATCACCTCTTTAACACGCCTTAGTGCATCTCCCTCTGGAGTTATTCCAGATCAAACCAATTGCCTCTTATGGGATTAATAAGCAATGCCATTGATTTAAATTGGGATTTAACTCCTTGAACACTGGAGAGGTCACAATGCATTGTGAATCAGTGCATTAGAGACATTTCTATTATTCAAAGGGTTAAAAGCCCCATTTTAAATTAATGGTAATTTGGGGTATTTCTGTTCCTCACTATAGTGTGGATGGTTTGCACCAGAACTACACAAATTATTGTGAGTACATCAATCTCTACAGGGGGATGCACATATTATTATTCAAACATGTACTAGAAAATGCAACCAATTGGTATTGCTAACTATCACCAAATTTTTGTTCCCCAAATATACTGCTTTGTACGTGACATGTGTTGGAGAAAATCATCATGACATGACTCCATTTTACTGCACATGGTGTGGGGCACACATTGAGGGCTTGCTCACATTAAAGTTTTAACTCTGGAGGAGTGCATGTGCTGGTATGGACTAAAAAATACATCATTCCTGTACGTTTAACTCCAGAGGAATGTGTGTGCTGGTATGGACTAAACAATACATCATTTCCTGTACTTTTAACTCCAGAGGAATGCGTGTGCCAGTATGGACTAAACAATACATAATTTCCTGTACATTTAACTCTGGAGGAGTACGTGTGATGGTATGGACTAAACAATACATCATTACATCATTTCCTGTACATTTAATTCCGGAGGAGCGTGTGTGATGGTATGGACTACAAAATACACCTGTTCCTGTATATTTAACTCCAGAGGAGTATGTATGATGGTATGGATTAAAAAATACACCTGTTCCTGTACATTTAAGTCCGGAGGAGTATGTGTGATGGTATTAATTAAAAAATACATCTGTTCCTGTACATTAAACTCCGGAGGAGTGCGTGTACTGTTATGGACTAAAAAATACATCTCTTCCTGTACGATTAAATCCGGAGGAGTGCGTGTGCTGGTATGGACTAAAAATACGTAATTTCCTGTACTTTTAACTCCAGAGGAGTGCGTGTGCTGGTATGGACTAAAAAATACCTAATTTCCTGTACATTTAACTCTGGAGGAGTGCGTGTGCTGGTATGGACTAAAAAATACATATTTTCCTGTACATTTAACTCCGGAGGAGTGCGTGTGCTGATATGGATTAAAAAATACATCTCTTCCTGTACGATTAAATCCGTAGGAGAGCGTGTGATGGTATGGACTAAAAATATGTAATTTCCTGTTCATTTAACTCTGGAGGAATGCGTGTGCTGGTATGGACTAAAAAAATACATCATTTCCTGTACATTTAACTCCGGAGGAGTGTGTGATGGTATGGACTAAAATATACCTCATTACATCATTTCCTGTACATTTAATTCCGGAGGAGTGTGTGATGATATGGACTAAAAAATACACCTGTTACTGTACATTTAACTCCGGAGGAGTATGTGTGATGGTATGGATTCAAAAATACATCTGTTCTTGTACTTTAAACTCCGGAGGAGTGTGTGTGCTGGTATGGACTAAAAAATACAAATTTTCCTGTACATTTAACTCCGGAGGAGTAAAACGTTTATCAGCTTCTCTAAGGATTAACTCTGGAGGAGTGTGTGCTCGGTCATGAACTAAGAAGTACATCCGCTCTTGTACGTACCCAAAGCGTAGAGGAGGATAACATCTTAGCTCTACTGATTAATTTGGACATTCCCTCCAGTGAGTCATCAGTCACGTATATTAGGAATATTTCTTTCGAGCACTTCCCATTGTGTGTTGATATTATATATCATGCATTTTTGCTGAGTAAATGTTTTCAAATTGTTGCTGTCTTTACAGTCCTGTTTAGTGAACAATGACGGCTCCTTGAGACTATTTGCTAGTGAAGAGCATTCAGTCTGTCAGTGACTAATGACTTGGCTTTCCTGAACCAAGAGGCCCTGTCACTGACTGAATTAAAGGGGGAGAGAGAGGATGCAAATGGAAGCTAATTAAATGCCTATAAATCATTCAGTCATTCATCAGCTAGTAAAGAAAATATTTAGTTTACCTTACTCTTTTTTGTTCTATTCTCTAAGGATTCTTGAGACAGTTTGGGTGGATTTCTGCATTTCATTTAACCCAGGCCAAACTGAGGACAGAAGCTAATTATGGAGATTGATGGCCCCAGTAAGCCTTTCACTATTTCCAAACACACTTTCTTTTCCTGTCATAAATATGGTTATCATACCGTGGCTCAGCTGCTACTGGGTATGATGTGGTGAAGGTAATGGCGCCAAAAAATAAAAATACAGCTAGCCTCGTTTCATCTTGAACCGAATGATGTCAGGTGTGGGGTAAAATTCACATGACCATTTTATTGAGATTTATTTAACTGAATGGATATTGCAAAACAGTATTTTGGAAACATCTCTTTCAGCCAAGTGTTTAAAATGTACGTTTTATATTAGCAATATTGACCCTACTGTTAGTTTGCGTATTAATTTGTTTTTACAAAAACATACAAAGGAACGCTGTACTACTATGATTTTGTGCAAAATAGGCTCTGCACTCTATTTAATAGTGCTTCGCCTGTCTAATACCTATACACTAATCCATATAAGTGAAAAATGATACAATTTAATGCCACAAATTTAGTCCATTTTCCTGTGCATGCGATAGGGAAGAAATTTAGGGCTTGTGAACTACCACCCCACACAGTCTTTACCTTCACTAAGACCCCATCTGGCGACTAGCTTCTCAGTAGCGCTAGTCGCCAGAATAATTACCTAATCCATGGATTAGTGACTCTGCTGCTCTAAACCTGTACACCTGAATTTATGTTGCCCTCTGTATTACTGTGTGGTCTGTGAAAATTGAATTTTATGCGACAAGAATAAAGGTACTGATTTGATTTTATATGATCTGAAATTGTATTACTCAAGTTGAGCGGTTATACTATGTGTTTGGCTGTTACAATGAATCTTGGAGAGTTCAAGTAACCTGCACCCTTGTGTATACATCGAACAGACCTCATTAACACACTGTTGAAGAGGAGAAATTGAAAATAAAAAGAGATAAACCGGTGAAAAGTTATATTATTACAACAACAATTGTCCACAAGATACTGGAGCCGCTATATTTTTGTATATGAGTAAAGATCTCAACTACACCAACCTCAGGTTGGTGAATTTGGGACCGTGAACTCGGACAGCATAGGCATCTATCAGATCCTGGTGCAAGTGGCAAAATGCTGCATTAAAATATAAACACATAAAGATAAGACAATGGTTCACTAAGCTGCATTTCAGTATGCAAATTAGCCATTGCCGAAGTAGTCATTGCAAAACCGTTAGCCTGGTGAAGGCATGGAGAAATCATGGTAATGCAGGAATATTGGTGGTGTATTCACAGGGATTCGATAGGGAAGACGTATTAATACATATGTAATCAAAGCACATACCCTACCACATCTCAATACTGGTCCCTTATCAATCCTTTGTGCATGTCTCTCTCACATTAACCAGACTTTCTGGCCACTAGAGAGCACTGTTAATGTTAAAAAAAACATAATAAATCTGGAAAGATGCATCTAACAGCTAGGGATGGTGAGATTTTTCACCTCAAAAGTGAAGCAGATGAAAAATGTCTCTTCCAGCCAAGAGGGAGATTTCCCGTGAAATTGTGCAGATTTTCAGCTTTTTTTCCACCGTAACCCCCCACAGGCTTAGATGATAGATCCACTTATACTGACCCTGAACTTCTCCCACTGCACTGGTAGCCATAGAACCACACATTTAGACCTCCTACCCCTATTCTACTGCACTGGTAGCCATAGATCCACACATACAGACCTCTCACCCCTATCCCACTGCACTGGTAGACATAGATCCACACATACTGACCTCCCACTGCTATCCTGCTGCACTGGTAACCATAGAACCACACATGCGGACCTCCAACCCCTGTCCCACTGCACTGGTAGGATATTTATCCTACAGAGCTTCATCACTTTGAGGGCAGGCTCGTTCCTAGTTGAGCATCTCTGACTAGCTCTTTTGCATATGCAAATTGCCCTTGGGACTAGTCACCCTAAGGGTAACAGGGTAATCCAGACGTGGACCCCTTGCTCACAGTGCCTAGAGAGATCAGCTGCACCTCACTGACGAGGCTCAACAAGGCCGAAACGTACGTCTGGGGTTGGCTGCTTCTCTTGTTCAGAGAGGAATTGCCTGGCACTTCGTGGCTGGACTACCTTTTGATAGGATCAGTATGATATGCTTTGGGATATTTCCTCTCTGTGAAAGGCACTAGTGAGCTAAAAGAGATTGCACCCTGGGTAGGATACTTATCCTACAGAGCCTCATCACTTTGAGGGCAGGCTTGTTCCTAGTTGAGCATCTCTGACTAGCTCTTTTGCATATATAAATTGCCCTTGGGACTAACCACCCTAAGGGTAACAGGGTAATCCAGACGTGGACCCCTTGCTCACAGTGCCTAGAGAGATCAGCTGCACCTCACTGATGAGGCCCAACAAGGCGAAACGTACGTCTGGGGTTGGCTGCTTCTCTTGTTCAGAGAGGAATTGCCTGGCACTTCGTGGCTGGACTACCTTTTGATAGGATCAGTATGATGTGCTTCGGGATATTTCCTCTCTGTGAAAGGCACTAGTGAGCTAAAAGAGATTGCACCCTGGGTAGGATACTTATCCTACAGAGCCTTATCACTTTGAGGGCAGGCTCGTTCCTAGTTGAGCATCTCTGACTAGCTCTATTGCATATGCAAATTGCCCTTTGGACTAGTCACCCTAAGGGTAACAGGGTAATCCAGACGTGGACCCCTTGCTCACAGTGCCTAGAGAGATCAGCTGCACCTCACTGATGAGGCCCAACAAGGCGAAACGTACGTCTGGGGTTGGCTGCTTCTCTTGTTCAGAGAGGAATTGCCTGGCACTTCGTGGCTGGACTACCTTTTGATAGGATCAGTATGATGTGCTTCGGGATATTTCCTCTCTGTGAAAGGCACTAGTGAGCTAAAAGAGATTGCACCCTGGGTAGGATACTTATCCTACAGAGCCTTATCACTTTGAGGGCAGGCTCGTTCCTAGTTGAGCATCTCTGACTAGCTCTATTGCATATGCAAATTGCCCTTTGGACTAGTCACCCTAAGGGTAACAGGGTAATCGAGACGTGGACACCTTGCTCACAGTGCCTAGAGAGATCAGCTGCACCTCACTGACGAGGCCCAACAAGGCCGAAACGTACGTCTGGGGTTGGCTGCTTCTCTTGTTCAGAGAGGAATTGCCTGGCACTTCGTGGCTGGACTACCTTTTGATAGGATCAGTATGATGTGCTTCGGGATATTTCCTCTCTGTGAAAGGCTCTAGTGAGCTAAAAGAGATTGCACCCTGGGTAGGATACTTATCCTACAGAGCCTCATCACTTTGAGGGCAGGCTCGTTCCTAGTTGAGCATCTCTGGCTAGCTCTTTTCCACTGCACTGGTAGCCATAGAACCATACATGCGGACCTCCCACCCCTGTCCCACTGCACTGGTAGTCATAGAACCACAAATACTGACCTCCAGCCTTGTCCCACTGCAGTGGTAGCCATAGAACCACACATACTGACCTCCAGCCTTGTCCCACTGCACTGGTAACCATAGAACCACACATACTGACCCCAGCCTTGTCCTACTGCACTGGTAGCCATAGAACCACACATACTGACCTCCAGCCTTGTCCCACTGCAGTGGTAGCCATAGAACCACACATACTGACCTCCAGCCTTGTCCCACTGCACTGGTAGCCATAGAACCACACATACTGACCTCCAGCCTTGTCCCACTGCAGTGGTAGCCATAGAACCACACATACTGACCTCCAGCCTTGTCCCACTGCACTGGTATCCATAGAATCACACATACTGACCCCCAGGCTTGTCCTACTGCACTGGTATCCATAGAACCACACATACTGACCTCCAGCCTTGTCCCACTGCACTGGTATCCATAGAACCACACATACTGACCTCCAGCCTTGTCCCACTGTACTGGTAGCCATAGATCCACACATAAAGACCTCCCAACCTTCTCCCACTGCACTGGTAGACATGGAACCACACATACTGACCTCCCACTGCTATCCTGCTGCACCGGTAGCCATAGAACCACACATACAGACCTCTCACCCCTATCCCACTGCACTGGTAGCCACAGAACCACACATACAGACCTCCCAACCTTCCCCCACTGCATTGGTATCCATAGAACCACACATACAGACCCCCTGACTGCACTGGTAGCCATTGAACCACCTGTACTGACTCCCAGCCTAGTTCCACTATACTGGTAGCCATAGAAAAACATATACTGACCCCAGCCTTGCCTCACTGCACTGGCAGCCATATAAGCACATATATTGACCCCCAGCCTTGTCCCACTGCACTGGTATCAATAGAACAACACATACAGACCCCCTGACTGCACTGGTAGTCATTGAACCACCTATACAGACCCTAGCCTTGTCCCACTATACTGGTAGCCATAGCACAACATACACTGATCCCCATCCAGCCTTGTCCTTCCACATAGTAGCAATAGAACTACATATACTGACACCCCATTCTTGCCCACAGCCCTGATAGCCATAGAACCACAGATATACTGACCCCCAGCCATGTCCCACTGCACTGGTATCCAAAGAATCACATATACTGACCCCCCAGCCATGTCCCACTGCACTGGTATCCATAGAACCACACATACAGACCTCCCACCCCTGTCCCACTGCAGTGGTAGCCATAGAACCACACATACTGACCCCCAGCCTTGTCCCACTGCAGTGGTAGCCATAGAACCACACATACTGACCCCCCAGCCATGTCCCACTGCAGTGGTAGCCATAGAACCACACATACTGACCTCCCACCCCTGTCCCACTGCACTGGTAGCCATAGAACCACACATACAGACCTCTCACCCCTATCCCACTGCACTGGTAGCCATAGATCCACACATACAGACCTCTCACCCCTATCCCACTGCACTGGTACCATAGAACCACACATACTGACCTCCCAGACTTGTCCCAATGTATGGGTAGCCATACACACATACTGACCCCTCAGCCCTGTCTCACTTCCCTGGTAGAACCACACATAATAGTAACATAGTATAGTTGATGAGGCTGAAAAAAAGACATGCGTTCATCAAGTTCAGCCCATGCCTAAACACTCCTGTTGAGCCAGAGGAAGGCAAAAAAAACCCAAAAAAAACACTGAAGCCATTTCTAATTTAGCCTCAAGTGGGAAAAAAGAAATCCTTCCAACTATTTAAGGCCATGTCTGGCCTGTTTTTATACTGTCACCACATTTATTAATGTAATCAGAATACACTCATAATAAGGAATAAGGACATACTAAGGATCCATTCATAAAAGCAAACAAGAACACTTTTTATAAATCTCCTCGATAATAACATAACATAGTAACAAAGTTGATGAGGCTGGAAAAAAGACATGCGTCCATCAAGTCCAGCCCATGCCAAATCACGGGTGTTGATCCAGAAAAGGCAAAAAACACAAACATTGAAGTCATTTCCAATTTAGCCTCAAGTGGGTAAAAAAATTGCTTCCTGACTCCAATTGGCAGTCAGATATTTCCCTGGATCAACAACATATCTGCATTGAAGCCAACTGTCATAATTCTCAGTATTGTTCTGTGCTAGATAGGCATCCATTGCTTTTGTGAAAGAAGTTACAGTATCTGCAACTACAGCATTCCAAGGCAAAGAATTCCATAGCTTTTTGTATTGACCTTGAACATATCTGTAAATGGTTATCATATCACCCCTTAGATGTTTCTTCACTAATGTAATCACAACCAATTTGGCTGGTCTGTATTTATAACTCAGATCCTCCGAGCCCGGGGTTAAGGTGTGGGATCCCCAAGTCACACCTTCAGGGTAAACAGGGTAGTATGGTCGATAATGAGTGGTCATATACCACTGATGTTTAAAGCCAACTCCACTGAAGGAAATATGAAGAAGGAACTCAAATGAGAGGGCTAGGTGAGATCTCAGCAGATGACATCACCACAGATGGAGAAAATGAGAGCAAAGATACTCACATTTATCATGGCAACACAATAAGCTTGCCAAATTGTTTCTTAAAATGTTTTGGTGAAAAAAATATTTAAACAGATAGAGTTGGTACCGTGTTAGCCATAGAAATACAGGAGGCAAATATAGTTTTGATACCTTTTATTGGCTAACTAAGCAGATTTAGAATTCAAGCTTTCAAGACCTTAGGTCTCTTCCTCAGGCATGCCTAGTTCCACTATACTGGTAGCCATAGAAAAACATATACTGACCCCAGCCTTGCCTCACTGCACTGGCAGCCATATAAGCACATATATTGACCCCCAGCCTTGTCCCACTGCACTGGTAGTCATTGAACCCCCTATACAGACCCCCAGCCTTGTCCCACTATACTGGTAGCCGTAGCACAACATACACTGATCCCCATCCAGCCTTGTCCTTCCACATAGTAGCAATAGAACTACATATACTGACACCCCATTCTTGCCCCACAGCACTGATAGCCATAGAACCACAGATATACTGACCACCAGCCTTGTCCCACTGCACTGGTATCCAAAGAATCACATATACTGACCCCCCAGCCATGTCCCACTGAACTGGTAGCCATAGAACCACATATACTGATCCCCCAGCCTTGTCCCACTGCACTGGTAGCCATAGAACCACATATACTGATCCCCCAGCCTTGTCCCACTGCACTGGTAGCCATAGAACCACACATACAGACCTCTCACCCCTATCCCACTGCACTGGTAGCCATAGAACCACACATACTGACCTCCCAGCCTTGTCCCAATGTATGGGTAGCCATACACACATACTGGCCCCTCAGCCCTGTCTCACTGCACTGGTAGAACCACACATAATAGTAACATAGTATAGTTGATGAGGCTGAAAAAAAGACATGCGTTCATCAAGTTCAGCCCATGCCTAAACACTCCTGTTGAGCCAGAGGAAGGCAAAAAAGACAAAACACTGAAGCCATTTCTAATTTAGCCTCAAGTGGGTAAAAAAAATTCCTTCCAACTATTTAAGGCCATGTCTGGCCTGTTTTTATACTGTCACCACATTTATTAATGTAATTAGAATACACTCATAATAAGGAATAAGGACATACTAAGGATCCATTCATAAAAGCAAACAAGAACACTTTTTATAAATCTCCTCGATAATAACATAACATAGTTGATGAGGCTGGAAAAAAGACATGCGTCTATCAAGTCCAGCCCATGCCAAATCACGGGTGTTTATCCAGAAGAAGGCAAAAAACACAAACATTGAAGTCATTTCCAATTTAGCCTCAAGTGGGTAAAAAAATTGCTTCCTGACTCCAATTGGCAGTCAGATATTTCCACGGATCAACAACCTATCTGCATTGAAGCCAACTGTCATAATTCTCAGTATTGTTCTGTGCTAGATAGGCATCCATTGCTTTTTTGAAAGCGGTTACAGTATCTGCAACTACAGCATTCCAAGGCAAAGAATTCCATAGCTTTTTGTATTGACCTTGAACATATCTGTAAATGGTAATCATATCACCCCTTAGATGTTTCTTCTCTAATGTAATCACAACCAATTTGGCTGGTCTGTATTTATAACTCAGATCCTCCGAGCCCGGGGTTAAGGTGTGGGATCCCCAAGTCACACCTTCAGGGTAAACAGGTGAGTATGGTCGATAAGGAGTGGTCATATACCCCTGATGTTTAAAGCCAACTCCACTGAAGGAAATATGAAGAAGGAACTCAAATGAGAGGGCCAGGTGAGATCTCAGCAGATGACATCACCACAGATGGAGAAAATGAGAGCAAAGATACTCACATTTATCATGGCAACACAATAAGCTTGCCAAATTGCTTTTTAAAATGTTTTGGTGAAAAAAATATTTAAACAGATAGAGTTGGTACCGTGTTAGCCATAGAAATACAGGAGGCAAATATAGTTTTTGATACCTTTTATTGGCTAACTAAGCAGATTTAGAATGCAAGCTTTCGAGACTTAAGGTCTTGAAAACTTGCATTCTAAATCTGCTTAGTTAGCCAGTAAAAGGTATCAAAAAATATTTAAAGACACAGATGAAACAAATCTGATTTATTTTGCCTCTTCACATGCTACTGTTCTTACGTATTGCGATTTGTACCGGGAGGTACTGCCCTTTTAAAACAAGACTTTTATAAAACATCATCAACACTACTCTGCAAAGTGTATCCCAAGCAAAGCCTTCCCTGTGTGTGTCAGTGTTGTAATTAGACTACATGCACAGTATTTATTGACTTAAAATCAAGGTAATTTAGTAAGGAAGTGAGCTTTCTTCCAATGTTTGTTGCTCCAGAAATGCAAAGGTTTCCCATGTTACAAAGACATTGGGCTGTTTATTTTCAAAAACTACAGTTCCTTTCCCTGCCAAACCCAGACCTCTATAAACTTACCTTATATTCCAACAGAGTGAATGGCAAAGTTTTATTACATAGCAGCTGTCAAACCTTTTCCTTTTACCATTTACTCTCACCTGCAAGTCACAGCAGTGATCTGAGAGTCGATCCCCAGCCAAAAATCTGCAGCACCTGGAAAATATCACCAGCTTTCCAGGAGGACTGGGGGAAAATCTTACTATCAGTTTATGGTTTGCATCCATTTTGTGTTTAACCTTTTTAGTGCCAAGGGTTGTGTAATATATTTGATATGTGAAAAGCAGTCTTGTATTGGGGTTAATAGCGGAAAGGCTAAGGTGATATCCAATGGCTTTCATGTCACGTTATGTAGGTTCTTTCTTGATTAGACAAGCATTCCTCTCTAAATCCTGTAGATTTTCATAAGGAACGCAGACCAGGAGTAGACAATCACTGGATCGCCAGCCTTTCTTATAGTGTACTATGCACCCAAAATTGCTGCATGTACATTGCTGCATATTGAGCTATTCGCACTGTCAATTTTATCACACAGCCCAAATGCAGCTTGCTGAAACGTACTCGCAAACTTGCAGATACTGCAACTGCATTCAAATAAGTAATGGATACCACTCTGGCTCAGAGCAATATTGAGATTATGACAGTTGGTTTCATAGTAGATGGGATGACGATCCAGAGAAATATCCGACTGCCGCTTGAATGAATGAATGAATATGTGTATTTATATAGCGCCACAAGTGTACGCAGCGCTTTACAATTTCAAGGTTTAAACAATACAGGGTTACAGGTGCTTTGTAGAGTGAAACATTGGGTGCGAGGTCCCTGCCCGAAAGCTTACAATCTAAAGTGGTAATGGGAGACATACAGAGTACATAAGGGTCAAGTGCTGAATACAGTGCTAGTTCTGATGATGCCAGAAGACATCAGTAAAGTAAATAGTTTATAAGAGCGTTCATTGTACAACATCAGTGCCTTCTAGCATGTTGAGATTTTATCCATGAGGTGCGTTTTTAAGTGATATTTGAAGGTAATCATGCAGTGACGCAGGTTGGATGGTAGAGCATTCCATAGATACGGAGCAATGAGAGAAAAAGGGTTGATACGTGATAGAGCTGTAGACACAAAAGAACAGAGAAGACAATCATTGGCCGAACGTAAGTGGCGGGATGGGGTATAACGGGAGATCAGAGTGGAAATGTAAGAAGGAGTAGAGGAGAGAAGTAAGATTGTGTAAGATATCCGGAGTTTGATAGGCAGCCAATGGAGAGTTTTGAGGAGGAGTGGGGCAGGGACAAACCTAGGTGACAGAAGAGTAATTCATGCTGCAGCATTCTGTATGGATTGAAGTGGATGGAGATGGGAGGCAGGAATGCCAGACAGAAGAATGTTGCAATAGTCCATGCGGGAGAGGATGATTGAGTGTATAAGAATTTTAGCTGTGGAGGAACAGAGGAAGGGACGGATTTTTGCAATGTTACGCAAAAGAAAGCGACAGGATTTAGTAATGGCATTAATATGAGAGGAAAATGAGAGAGAGTTGTCAATTATCACCCCTACGCACCGCGCTTCTGATACTGGATTTATGGTAGTGCCATTTACAGTCACCTGGAAGGGCGCTACAGGGCCAGGTCTAGGTGGGATGAGGAGCAGCTCAGTTTTGGACATATTGAGTTTGAGGTGCCTATGAGCCATCCAGTCTGAGATAGCCGAGAGGCAATCTGTGACTTTAGCCTGGATATCAGAAGTCAGTCGAGGTGCAGATAAGTAAATCTGGGTGTCATCTGCATAGAGGAACATTTTTTTATCCACTTGTGGCTTAATTGGAAATGGCTTTTTTTTGCCTTTCTCTGGATCGACAGTGGTGATTTCGCATGGACTAAAGTTGATGGACACATGTCTTTTTTCATCCACATACTCTACTGTGTTCAGTGGAGCAGATCAGCAACTCACCTGAATCTGCAATGCGGTCATTCACAAGGGCGATTGCATCTCTGTATTACTCACAGCAATGATTCAATGACCGGCTCATGTCTTGGAATCAGCTAGTCATGTGTGTCGGACGCCCATGGCCACTAGTGGTAAATCTGGCACACATTCAGAGAAGGCATCGCTGGGTAATAGTGGGAACAGTGTAGGTAAGTGTAATCGACACTCGTGAGCAATTTTGCAGCATAATGCTGTTCACATAATTATCATTAGAGGGGACGTTAAGGTACTACATGAGACAGCAATTCCACACAAACTCAGGTGCCGGAATAGATTTCTTGTCCCTACATGTGCCTAACCTTAATTTACTAATCTACGTATGTTAGAATTCTTCCTCTTAACACTGTTTGTGCCAAGGGCAGGAAAATGGGGCAATCTGTGGGTGTTTTGGGGCTTTTTTTTCCTCTATAACTTTTTATGGCTATGCACTACATAAGCAGTGGAGTAACAATAGGGGTCATACCTGCGACCGGGCCTGCCACTATAGGGGCCCAGCTGCCCCCTGCAACCCCCCGCCCGGCACCTGCAGCCCGCAGCAAGCAGCTGAGGTCCATGCTTTCCTCTGCACAGACCTCTAGCAAATGAGCAATCCCTCTTCAGCACAATAGTAGTAATGCAGAGCGCTGGGAGATGACATCATCTCCTAGCTCGCTGTATTACTGAAGAAAGGACCGAGCGGGAGCTCCAGCTAAAGAGGTCTGTGTAGAAGGAGGCACAGACCTCTCCTGTCATGCCACTGGACCACCAGGGAGGTAGGAGATGGGCACTGGGAGGAGGGTGTCAATAGGGGCAAGGTGGCGATTGGGGGCAATGTGGAAGCAATTGTGATTGGGGGCAATGTGGAGGCAATTGTGACGATTGGGGCAATATGGAAGCAATTGTGGAGATTGGAGGCAATTGTGGAGATTGGGGGCAATGGGGCTGAAATGTGGTCAGGGGGGAGGCCATGGTAATATTTGCACCAGGGCCCGGTGGCTTCTATTTACACCTTTGTACATGAGGAATAGGGGAAATGGATTGCGTGAGTATACGTCATTTTTATATCCATGCTTTGGGTCTGACGTACGGGGCTCGTTTGCATTAAAGTCCTAATCATAACTGGAGAGGGCTCATCGGCTTGGAATAGGCGTCTAAACAATGCAAATTGTATCATGAAGTGGGTGTGACTTAATCAAGTGGGTGGGATTGAGAGAACGAAGGGCAGTGCTTCACTTTAGAATGGGCGGGGCGTTTACATAGACTGGGGCAGGAAGTTGTAGTAATGGACAGGAAGTGGGTGGCGCTATTGGGAACTGTACACAGAGACTCAGTAATTAACCCTTTGAGTACCAGAGGGGTATGCAACGCGTTGCTTTGCTGGCACTCAAAGAGTTAACTATATATATATATACTAGTTGAACAGCCCGTTACACGGGCCACAGTGCCTCAGGCAGCCGGTCGCGGTGCAGTCACACAGTGGAGACTGCCCGCGCCTCGGCTGATACAGAGCCTCTGGCGGCCGGTCGCGGGCAGTCACACGCGGTGGAGACTGCCCGCACCTCGGCTGATACAGAGCTGGACTCTCCTTCAGAGCGCCCAGCTCTGTATCAGCCGCGGCGCAAGCAGTCTCCACCGCGTGTGACTGCCGCACGCGCAGCAGTATCTACTGCGCATGTCGGGCGTTACACACAAGTTGGCAAATTATTATATAGGACTAGTTGAACAGCCCGTTACACGGGCCACAGTGCCTCAGGCAGCCGGTCGCGGGGCAGTCACACGCAGTGGAGACTGCCCGCGCCTCGGCTGATACAGAGCCTCTGGCGGCCGGTCACGGGCAGTCACACGCGGTGGAGACTGCCCGCGCCTCGGCTGATACAGAGCTGGACTCTCCTTCAGAGCGCCCAGCTCTGTATCAGCGGCGGCGCGGGCAGTCTCCACTGCTTGTGAGTGCCGCACGCGCAGCAGTGTCTACTGCGCATGTCGGGCGTTACACACAACTTGGCGAATTATTATATAGGATATATATATATATATATATATATAAAAAAAAAAAAAAACTCTGGAGAGTTCGCAGGAATGGACCTAAATGGATGGAATAGATTGTCTGTCGCTATGCACTACAGCAGTTATACACTCTATTGTTTACTATATACAGCCGTTGGTGTAAGAGGCTAATAAGTTGCTCTCCGCATTCACACATTTGCCACAATGTTTACAAGTACAATCTGTTTGGCGGCACAGTGTTCAAAAAGAAAGTAAATAGTCGTAAAATAAATTTTTAACGTCAGTATTTTAATGTGCTGTTAAAACGAAACATTTTCAAAAGATGAAGGTGATGTTATCGAAATGATCTTAAAAGTGGGTGCGATCAAAAGTAATGTCAAAACAAATCACACGTTAACAAATAAAATGACAAAATTCACTCAAGTTTTACCTCCAAAATTTGTCTCCAAAAGATAATGGGGTGGAGCCATTCTGGGGACAAGCTGAGAGCACCCCAGAAAAAAACATTTCTCCAAATGTCATTGTTTTAAAGCGGAACTTTCACATCTTAATAAGTCGTCCTTCTGTCATTAAGCATATGGCGACTATCTTGATAATTCGCGTCACAAGAGGTAGATTCGGAAGAGACGGATTTTCAAGCTACTCGCCATATGTTTAATGATTGAAGGGCAACTTATTAATATGGGAAAGTTTCACCTTAAACAAATCCTTTCAGACTCTTAAATACTAGAGAGATCTCCAGCACATTGCAAAGACCACTCTATCATTTAACCCCTTAATGTGATGTGCCAGAAACGGCACAATTTTTTTCCCTAAGGACCGGTGACGGTCCTGGTGTGTTGTGCACTTTTTACTTACAGCGTTCCTCCGCCAGCGGTCTGAAATTCTCTTGCTCAGACTCTCGTTCGGCGCCCCGGTGCACATCACAGGTAACTTGTGTCGGTGAATCTGCATAGATCAAAGCAGTCCTTAAAGGGAAAGAAAAGGTTGCTTTTAACAAAGTTTAATATTGTAGTTACTAAATAAATAAATTAACTGATGTAACTCCTGTCTCCTAAACACGTATAGTTTGAGACATTTACTTTTCTAAAGATCCCCCCTCCAGCCCCTTTCACAGACGTCAGCTCTCTAGCTGACAGCAGGAGATTCTCGTCACGCGACCGGACGGAAGCTCTTCAACAGAGCCAAATATCGCTAACTAAGAAATACTTAACTGAAACGGTCTACAAAGTGTGCTTGCAAACCAGGCACACTTTGTAGACCATTCCAATTGAGTAATTCTTTCTAGATAGCTCTATTTCGACTTTGCAGAAGAACCACCGGAGACCGGAGTTACATCAGTTCATTTATTTTTTTAATACCTACAATATTAAGCTTTGTTAAAAGCAAACTTTACTTTCTCTTTACGGGAAGGTAACTTCCCGGGATCGCTAGTCTTTAAGGGGTTAAATGCCCCATCTAAATCAATGGGAAATGTTATTCGTCTTCTATATTGCATCTACTTTGCTCCAGAATTGCGCCTCTTTCTTTAGACATGTGTCTCTCTAGATCTATATACAGGATGTTTCTTTCCTTCATTTCCTAACAAAATAATACTGATCCGGTCATACATTCTAGTCTAAAAATGTGACACTAATACCTAAAACTCACTAACATTTAGAATAAACATATAGAATGTGAGAGGCTTCTGGAAATGAACTATAGCACAATGGCCTGTCCTACGGCTAGTCACCACCCAGAAGCATCACTTTTTAGATCTCTAGTGCCATTACAGAGGCGAAACTTACACATACATAATAGACTAATCCCACCCAAAAGGGCGGGCCAGCTCCAAAACAATGGTCAAGTTCCCCCTGCACAGAGAACACCAGCTAACCCCCAACATACGTTTCAGTCTAGTTGGGCCTTTTCAGGAGGTCACAGCTGGATTCCCTAGGCACTGAAAGCAAGGGGTCCACGTCTGGATTACCCTTCACTCTTAGGGAGACCACCTAAGAGTATTCAAAATAAACATATAAAACGTGAGAGCCTTCTGGGAATGAACAACAGCACACTGGCCTGTTCTACAGCTAGTCACCACCCAGAAGAATCACATTTTAGCTCTCTAGTGCCATTTATTAGAATAATTTTGCCCAAAAGGGCAGACCAGTTCCAAAATGATGGGCAAGAAAGAGAAGAAAGAAGACTGAAGTGAAGAAAGAAGAAAAGACTGAAGAGAAGACTATAGAGAAGAATGAAGAAAAGACTGAAGAGAAGAAAGAAGAGAAGAAAGAAGAGAGGAATGAAGAGAAAAATAAAGAGAAGACTGAAGAGAAGAATGAAGAGAAGAAAGAAAAGAAGAAAGAAGAGAAGACTGAAAGAGACATCTCAAGAGAAGACTGAAGAGAAGCAAAATGAGAAGAAAGAAGACTGAAATGAAGACAAAGAAAAGACTGAAGAGAAGAATGAAGAGAAGACTGAAGAGTAGACTAAAGAGAAAACTGAAGAGAAGAAAAAAGAGAAGTCAGAAGAGAAGACTGAAGAGAAGAATGAACAGAAGAATGAAGAGAAGAAAGAAGAGAAGAAAGAAGAGAAGATGGAAGAGAGGAATGAAGAGAAGATGAAGGAAAGAAAGAAGAGAAGAAAGAAGAAAAGATTGAAGAGAAGACTGAAGAGAAGAAAGAACAGAAGACTGAAGAGAAGAAAGAAGCGAAGAATGAAGAGAAGACTGAAGAGTAGAAAGAAGAGAAGAAAGAAGACTGAAGAGAAGACTGAAGAGAAGACTGAAGACGAGTCTAAAGAGAAGAAGGAGAGAAGACTGAAGAGAAGAAAGATGAGAAGACTGAAGAGAAGACTGACGAGAAGAAAGAAGACTGAAGAGTAGTGTTGAGCGAGCATGCTCGGCCGATGCTCGGATCGGCTCGAGCATCGCTCTGCTCGGCACATGGCGGTACTCGTACGAGTACCGCATGTGCTCGCCCGCCATGTTCGGGTCTCCTCCCCGCACGTTTTGCAGCTGCTGCGCAGCCAATAAACGTGCAGGGAGGCTCTGACATCGGTGTAATGCCAGCAGCCATGTTGGCTGCTGGCATTACACTGATTGGCTGGCCAGAACCCGTGGTCAGGTGCTGTATAGCACCTGACCATCGAGTTCGGCTCAGTCTGAGCCAGGGAGAGCTGAGGATAGGAAGGGAAAGGCAGTGTAGGGAGGAAAAAAAAAAATTGTGACAAAAAAGAACCAAAAGTCCTTTTTAGGACTACTGTGTGTGGGGGCAGCAGGTTATTTTGTGTGGGGGGAAAAAAACAAAAAAAAAAAAAAAAAAATATTCTGTTTAGTGTGAAAAGTTGCAGATTAGAGCACATTCTGTTTAGTGTGCACAGTTGCAGATTAGAGCACATTCTGTTTAGTGTGCAAAGTTGCAGATTAGAGCACATTCTGTTTAGTGTGCACAGTTGCAGATTAGAGCACATTCTGTTTAGTGTGCAAAGTTGCAGATTAGAGCACATTCTGTTTAGTGTGCAAAGTTGCAGATTAGAGCACATTCTGTTTAGTGTGCAAAGTTGCAGATTAGAGCACATTCTGTTAAGTCTTCAAACTAAAATATCAAAGTCACGTATTCCATTCAGTGTGCGTCGCCGCAGTTTAGCAGCACATTCTGAGTACTGTGCAGAGTTGCAGAATAGGAAGAAATACTGTTAAGTCTTCAAACTAAAATATCAAAGTCACATATTCCATTCAGTGTGCTTCGCCGCAGTTTAGCAGCACATTCTGTGTACTGTGCAGAGTTGCAGAATAGGAAGAAATACTGTTAAGTCTTCAAACTAAAATATCAAAGTCACATATTCCATTCAGTGTGCTTCGCCGCAGTTTAGCAGCCTATTCTGTGTACTGTGCAGAGTTGCAGAATAGGAAGAAATACTGTTAAGTCTTCAAACTAAAATATCAAAGTCACATATTCCATTCAGTGTGCTTCGCCGCAGTTTAGCAGCCTATTCTGTGTACTGTGCAGAGTTGCAGAATAGGAAGAAATACTGTTAAGTCTTCAAACTAAAATATCAAAGTCACATATTCCATTCAGTGTGTTTCACCGCAGTTTAGCAGCCTTTTCTGTGTACTCTGCAGAGTTGCAGAATAATAAGAAATACTGTTAAGTTTTCAAACTAAAATATTAAAGTCACATATTCCATTCAGTGTGTTTCACCGCCGTTTAACAGCCTATTCTGTGTACTCTGTACAGTTGCAGAATAATAAGAAATACTGTTAAGTTTTCAAACTCAAATATTAAAGTCACATATTCCATTCAGTGTGTTTCACCGCCGTTTAACAGCCTATTCTGTGTACTCTGTACAGTTGCAGAATAATAAGAAATACTGTTAAGTTTTCAAACTCAAATATTAAAGTCACATATTCCATTCAGTGTGTTTCACCGCAGTTTAGCAGCCTTTTCTGTGTACTCTGTACAGTTGCAGAATAGGAAGAAATACTGTTAAGTCTTCAAACTAAAATATCAAAGTCACATATTCCATTCAGTGTGTTTCACCGCAGTTTAGCAGCCTTTTCTGTGTACTCTGCAGAGTTGCAGAATAATAAGAAATACTGTTAAGTTTTCAAACTCAAATATTAAAGTCACATATTCCATTCAGTGTGTTTCACCGCCGTTTAACAGCCTATTCTGTGTACTCTGTACAGTTGCAGAATAATAAGAAATACTGTTAAGTTTTCAAACTCAAATATTAAAGCCACATATTCCATTCAGTGTGTTTCACCGCCGTTTAACAGCCTATTCTGTGTACTCTGTACAGTTGCAGAATAGGAAGAAATACTGTTAAGTCTTCAAACTAAAATATCAAAGTCACATATTCCATTCAGTGTGTTTCACCGCCGTTTAACAGCCTATTCTGTGTACTCTGTACAGTTGCAGAATAGGAAGAAATACTGTTAAGTCTTCAAACTAAAATATCAAAGTCACATATTCCATTCAGTGTGTTTCACCGCAGTTTAGCAGCCTTTTCTGTGTACTCTGTACAGTTGCAGAATAATAAGAAATACTGTTAAGTTTTCAAACTCAAATATTAAAGTCACATATTCCATTCAGTGTGTTTCACCGCCGTTTAACAGCCTATTCTGTGTACTCTGTACAGTTGCAGAATAATAAGAAATACTGTTAAGTTTTCAAACTCAAATATTAAAGTCACATATTCCATTCAGTGTGTTTCACCGCCGTTTAACAGCCTATTCTGTGTACTCTGTACAGTTGCAGAATAATAAGAAATACTGTTAAGTTTTCAAACTCAAATATTAAAGTCACATATTCCATTCAGTGTGTTTCACCGCCGTTTAACAGCCTATTCTGTGTACTCTGTACAGTTGCAGAATAATAAGAAATACTGTTAAGTTTTCAAACTCAAATATTAAAGTCACATATTCCATTCAGTGTGTTTCACCGCCGTTTAACAGCCTATTCTGTGTACTCTGTACAGTTGCAGAATAATAAGAAATACTGTTAAGTTTTCAAACTCAAATATTAAAGTCACATATTCCATTCAGTGTGTTTCACCGCCGTTTAACAGCCTTTTCTGTGTACTCTGTACAGTTGCAGAATAGGAAGAAATACTGTTAAGTCTTCAAACTAAAATATCAAAGTCACATATTCCATTCAGTGTGTTTCACCGCCGTTTAACAGCCTATTCTGTGTACTCTGTACAGTTGCAGAATAGGAAGAAATACTGTTAAGTCTTCAAACTAAAATATCAAAGTCACATATTCCATTCAGTGTGTTTCACCGCCGTTTAACAGCCTATTCTGTGTACTCTGTACAGTTGCAGAATAGGAAGAAATACTGTTAAGTCTTCAAACTAAAATATCAAAGTCACATATTCCATTCAGTGTGTTTCACCGCAGTTTAGCAGCCTTTTCTGTGTACTCTGTACAGTTGCAGAATAATAAGAAATACTGTTAAGTTTTCAAACTCAAATATTAAAGTCACATATTCCATTCAGTGTGTTTCACCGCCGTTTAACAGCCTATTCTGTGTACTCTGTACAGTTGCAGAATAATAAGAAATACTGTTAAGTTTTCAAACTCAAATATTAAAGTCACATATTCCATTCAGTGTGTTTCACCGCCGTTTAACAGCCTATTCTGTGTACTCTGTACAGTTGCAGAATAATAAGAAATACTGTTAAGTTTTCAAACTCAAATATTAAAGTCACATATTCCATTCAGTGTGTTTCACCGCCGTTTAACAGCCTATTCTGTGTACTCTGTACAGTTGCAGAATAATAAGAAATACTGTTAAGTTTTCAAACTCAAATATTAAAGTCACATATTCCATTCAGTGTGTTTCACCGCCGTTTAACAGCCTATTCTGTGTACTCTGTACAGTTGCAGAATAATAAGAAATACTGTTAAGTTTTCAAACTCAAATATTAAAGTCACATATTCTGTGTAAGATGAAGAAGGCGGGTAAAAAGGGACGGGGAAGTGGACGTGATCCTGAAAGTTCAGGGCGCGGGTCAGGACGCGGAGAAACTGTGCCTGGTGCCAGAGCACAAGAAAGAAAGACATCCACCATACCTAGCTTCATGTGTAATTTTACAGGGCGTCGCAGGACATCACTCTCGAGGTCCGACCACTGCGAACAGGTGGTCGGTTGGATGACAGCTGATACTGCTTCCAGTCGGTTAAGCACCACCCTGTCTTCCACCAAGTCCACTCTCAGTAGCCAAGAGTCTGGTCAACATAATCCTCACTCTGATCATCCTTCCTCCCACCATACACGGTCTGGTCAAAGAAGTGATCCCACACTGGGATATAGTGAGGAGCTCGTCTCATCACCAATCCTTCATTTGACCCTCTCTCCAAGCACGCTTGCAGAGGAACATGACATCTTGTGCCCTGATTCACAACCTCTAGAGGCTACCCAATCTCAAGAAGATGACAGATGTGAACGGCATTTAAGGTCAAAGGAAGTAGTGGATGATGATGATGATGATGAGACACAGTTGCCATTAAATCAACCACTATTTCCGTCTCAAGACCTTGTTGAGGAGAATGTTATACAGTTGTCAATGACTGAGTATGTGGTGGGATCAAGACTTGAGGAGGATGATCAGAGTGAGGAAGTGGAGGAGGACTTGGTGGACGATGAGGTGACTGACCCCACCTGGGAAGGTGTAGAGCCGAGCGATGACAGCAGTCCTGAGGGTGAGCCATCTGCAGCACCGCAACAGGCTGGAAGAGGCAGTGGTGTGGCTACAGAAAGAAGGCGGACCGCACCAAACCGGCCCGCAAATGTTCCACGGAGCACCCCCTTGCGTAAATCTACCTTGCCAAGGGGTAGGTGTTCCGCGGTATGGCGTTTTTTTAAGGAAAGTGCGGACGACAAAAGAATTGTAGTTTGCAACCTGTGCCACACCAGAATGAGCCGAGGCATGAACACTAGAAACCTCACCACCACCAGCATGATCCGACACATGGCATCCAAGCACCGTAGTAAGTGGGAGGAACGCCTGGATCGCCCATCTGTGTCTGCAGGCCACACCACTGCCTCCTCTTCCCCTGTTTTCGGTGCCGGCCAATCGCCTGTCGAAGGCGCAGGCCCGCATACCTCCCGCCCTGCACCTGTAGCATCTGAAGCACCATCAGCGACCACATCCACTTCCCTGTCCCAGCACAGCGTCCAAATGTCATTACCCCAGGCATTTGAGCGCAAGAGAAAGTACCCAGCCACCCACCCACAGGCCATAGCACTAACCTCACACCTTTCAAAATTACTGGCCATCGAAATGCTGCCATTTAGGCTTGTGGACACTGAGTCCTTCCGCAGCCTGATGGCAGCAGCTGTCCCTCGGTACGCGGTCCCCAGCCGCCACTACTTTTCCCGGTGTGCCATCCCCGCATTACACCACCATGTGTCCCGTAACATCACCCGTGCCCTGACCAACGCAGTTACTGGGAAGGTCCACTTAACGACTGACACATGGACAAGTGCTTGTGGCCAGGGACGCTACATTTCCCTGACGGCACACTGGGTGAATGTCGTGGAGGCTGGGAGCGACTCGGACCCTGGGATGGCACGGGTGCTACCCACGCCGAGGATTGCGGGCCCTACCTCCATCAGGGTTTCCACCAGCACCTACGTTATTGGCTCCTCCTCCTCCGTTTCCACCTCCGAATTCTCTACACACACCGCCACTCCCCCATCAGCCAGTAGCTGGAAGCAGTGTAGCACTGCAGTGGGGAAGCGTCAACAGGCCGTGCTGAAGCTGATCTGCCTTGGGGACAAACAGCACACGGCCTCAGAGCTGTTGCAGGGGATTAGTCACCAGACCGAGCAGTGGCTCTCGCCACTCAACCTGCAAGCAGGCATGGTTGTGTGTGATAATGGGCGTAACTTGGTGGCGGCTTTGGAGCTCGGCAAGCTCACACACGTACCATGCCTAGCGCATGTATTTAATTTAGTGGTGCAGCGATTTCTAAAAACCTACCCCAATGTGCATGATCTCTTGACCAAGGTGCGCCGCGTGTGTGCACATTTCCGTAAGTCATCAACAGCTTCAGCCGGCCTGTTGAAGCTGCAGCAGCGCTTACAATTGCCAGCTCACCGGCTGCTGTGTGACGTGAGCACGCGCTGGAACTCCACCTTCCACATGTTGGCCCGGCTTTGTGAGCAGCAGAGGGCAGTAGTGGAGTACCAGCTGTTACACGGTCGTCGCCTCTCCGTTCAACTTCCTGTAATCAGAAGTGAGGAGTGGGAATGGATGTCAGACCTCTGTGAGGTTTTACGCAATTTTGAGGAATCGACACAGATGGTGAGCGGCGATAACGCTATTATCAGTGTAACCATCCCACTTCTGTGTCTACTGAAACGCTCGCTGCTCACAATTAAAACCGACGCTTTGCATGTGGAAGAGGTGGAAATGGGGGAGGAAGAGCTTACACAAGGTGATAGCCAGAGCACCCTCACTTCGTCTTCTCAGCGACAATTGGAGGAGGCGGAGGAGGAGGAGGAGGAGGAGGAGGAAGACACGGTTGCCTCCGCTACAGAGGGTAGCCATGGAACTTTAGTTCCATCTCTTCAGCGTGGGTGGGCAGAAGAGGAGGAAGAGGATGAGGAGATTGAGAGTCATCCTCCTGGTGAGGACAGCGAAATCTTGACTGTTGGTACTCTGGCACACATGGCTGACTTTATGTTAGGCTGCCTTTCCCGTGACCCACGCGTTATACGCATTTTAAACAACACGGATTACTGGGTGTTCACCCTTCTGGACCCCCGCTACAAAGAGAATTTCTCATCTCTCATTCCTCCGGTGGAGAGGACAAGCAAAATGGTGCAATATCAGAAGGTTCTTGTCGAAAAATTGCTCCAAAATTTTCCATCTGACAACGCTGGCGGCAGAGTACGTGCTACCTTGGCCAACCGAGAAGGGGAGAAAAGGGGAGCACACAGCAGTTCCGACAAAGGCAGGGCAACACTCTCCAAGGCGTGGGACACCTTCATGACACCCCGCCAGCACCCTCACCCTGATGCGCAGCCTAGTGTCACAAGGAGGGAAAAGTTTTGGAAGATGGTGAAGGAGTACGTAGCAGACCGTGTCAGCGTCCTCAATGATCCCTCTGTGCCTTACAACTACTGGGTGTCCAAGCTGGACACGTGGTATGAACTGGCACTCTACGCCTTGGAGGTGCTGGCCTGCCCTGCCGCCAGCGTTCTGTCTGAGCGGGTATTTAGTGCTGCTGGTGGCATCATAACAGATAAGCGTATCCGCCTTTCCACCGACAATGCTGATAGGTTGACACTTATAAAAATGAACAAGGCCTGGATTTCCCCTGACTTCTCCACTCCACTGGAGGAAAGCCCCGGGGGAACATAAACTCACTTTATATATGTTATTTACAATGATGGGAATACTCTGTATTCCCATTCACCCCTTCCACCCAAAAAACGGGTATATGGTTGACTCTTAATCTTCTCATCCTCCTCCTCCTGTTCCATATGCCCTGGGATATAATTTTTATATAGGGCCAGCTCACCAGCGTGCCCTGGGATATAATTTTTATATAGGGCCAGCTCACCAGCGGGCCCTGTGATATAATTTTTATATAGGGCCAGCTCACCAGCGGGCCCTGTTTGACAATTTTTATATAGGTCAGCTCACCAGCGGGCCTTCTCATATAATGTTTTATTGGGTCAGCTCTCTAGCGGGCCCTCTCATATAATGTTTTATAGCGTCAGCTCACTAGCGGGCCTTCGCATATAATGTTTAGGATGGTCAGCTCTGCAGCAGACCCTCACCCATAATGTTTTAGATGGTCAGCTCAGCGCACGTTTCCATCTTAATCATGGCCTCAGTTCTGAAAATCAAGGAAATTTTTGGGAGAATTTGCCTCTGCGCACGTTTCCCTCTTAATCATGGCCTCAGTTCTGAAAATCAAGGAAATTTTTGGGAGAATTTGCCTCTGCGCACGTTTCCCTCTTAATCATGGCCTCAGTTCTGAAAATCAAGGAAATTTTTGGGAGAATTTGCCTCTGCGCACGTTTCCCTCTTAATCATGGCCTCAGTTCTGAAAATCAAGGAAATTTTTGGGAGAATTTGCCTCTGCGCACGTTTCCCTCTTAATCATGGCCTCAGTTCTGAAAATCAAGGAAATTTTTGGGAGAATTTGCCTCTGCGCACGTTTCCCTCTTAATCATGGCCTCAGTACTGAAAATCAAGGAAATTTTTGGGAGAATTTGCAGATGATATACAAGTAAATATACAGCAAATATTGTTTGGTAACAATTTTTCGCCTAAAGTCGTTTTTATTTTCCTTTTTGTGTGTTTTATGGTCAGTCTGTAAAAATGGCGTACTACGGGCGAAAGATCGTTCCCAGCAGCGATGTTGGAGTCCAAGGTGCATCCAGACATCCTCCCTATGCTGTCCCTGAACCATTTCTGTAGTGTTTCCATCTTTTTCTGCCCTTTTCCTATGGACCAGGCACCCTCC
This sequence comes from Rhinophrynus dorsalis, assembly GCA_037306005.1. NCBI lineage: Eukaryota > Metazoa > Chordata > Amphibia > Anura > Rhinophrynidae > Rhinophrynus > Rhinophrynus dorsalis. The sequence continues at coordinate 11,676,299 of CM074718.1, forward strand.
CCTCATCAGAGCAGGGGGTGCCTGGTGTAATGCTCGAGTCCTCCCATTGACTTCAATGGGGCTCGGATGCTCGGCCGAGCACTCGAGCCTCAGGGGGTGCTCGGTCAGAGCACCCGAACATCCGAGCATTGGGGTGCTCGCTCATCACTACTGAAGAGAAATCTGAAGAGAAGAAATAAGAGAAGTCAGAAGAGAAGACTGAAGAGAAGAAAGAAGAGAAGAATGAAGAAAAGACTAAAGAGAAGACTGAAGAGAAGAATGAAGAGAAGACTGAAGAATAGAATGAAGAGAAGAATGAAGAGAAGAAAGAAGAGAAGACTGATGAGAAGAATGAAGAGAAGACTGAAGAATAGAATGAAGAGAAGAACGAAGAGAAGAAAAAAGAGAAGACTGAAGAGAGGAATGAAGAGAAGATGAAGAAAAGAAAGAAGAAAAGACTGAAGATAAAACTGAATAGAAGAAGGAAGAGAAGAAAAAATAGAAGAGTGAAGAGAAGACTGAAGAGAAGTCTGAAGTGAAGAATGAAGAGAAGACTGAAGAGAAGAAAGAAGAGAAGAAAGAAGAGAAGACTGAAGAGAAGAAAGAAGAAAAGACTATAAAGAAGAAAAGAGAAGACTGAAGAGAAGAATAAAGAGAAGACTGAAGAGAAGACTGAATAGAAGAAAGAAGAAAAGACTATAAAGAAGAAAAGAGAAGACTGAAGAGAAGAAAAAAGAGAAGACTGAAGAGAAGAATGAAGAGAAGACTGAAGGGAAGACTGAAGGGAAGAATGAAGAGAAGACTGAAGAGAAGAATGAAGAGAAGACTGAGGAGAAGACTGAATAGAAGTCTGAGAAAAGAAAAAAGAGAAGACTGAAGAGAAGAATGAAGAGAAGACTGAAGGGAAGACTGAAGGGAAGAATGAAGAGAAGACTGAAGAGAAGAAAGAAGAGAAGACTGAAGAGAAGAAAGAAGAAAAGACTATAAAGAAGAAAAGAGAAGACTGAAGAGAAGAAAAAAGAGAAGACTGAAGAGAAGAATGAAGAGAAGAATGAAGGGAAGACTGAAGGGAAGAATGAAGAGAAGACTGAAGAGAAGAATAAAGAGAAGACTGAGGAGAAGACTGAATAGAAGTCTGAGAAAAGAAAAAAGAGAAGACTGAAGAGAAGAATGAAGAGAAGACTGAAGGGAAGACTGAAGGGAAGAATGAAGAGAAGACTGAAGAGAAGAAAGAAGAGAAGAAAGAAGAGAAGACTGAAGAGAAGAAACAAGAAAAGACTGAAGAGAAGAAAGAAGAGAAGAAAAAAGACAAAACTAAAAAGAAGAATGTGGAGAAGACTGAAGAGAAGACTGAAGAGAAGAAAGAAGAAAATAATGTAGAGATGAAAGAAGAGACAACTGAAGAGATGAAAGAAGTGAAGACTGAAGAAAAGGAAGAAGAGAAGAAAGATGGGAAGACTGACGAGAAGACTGAAGAGAAGAAAGGAGAGAAGATGAAGAGAAGACTGAAGAGAAGAATGAAGAGAAGAAAGAATAGAAGAAAAAAGACAAAACTAAAGAGAAGAATATAGAGAAAACTGAAGAGAAGACTGAAGAGAAGAAAGAAGAGAAGAATGAAGAGAAGAAAGAAGAGACGACTGAAGAGAAGAATGAAGTGAAGACTGAAGAAAAGGAAGAAGAGAAGAAAGAAGAGAAGACTGAAGAGAAGACTAAAGAGAAGAAAGAAGAGAAGACTGAAGAGAAGACTGAATAGAACATTGAAGAAGAAGGACAGTGGATGACAGGTAAGTGTAACACAGATTAGTTAACGATCGGCCGATATTTAACAGCGTTTTGGGAACTTAATGCACAAAACGGACATTTGGCCACAAACCTTTTCTGTGGCCTAACGTCCATTGTGCTTTTAGCCGGTAGGACATTTGAATACCGACTTAGACATTTTCTTTTGTCAGTTGGTATCCATTTTGCCCTACCAGCATTTTTAGCGCAAACATTTGCATCAAGCCCAGTGAATCTCCCTCAAAGTGTTACTTGCACCAGTTCTTGTCTTTTGAGGTTACTCTCCAAAGCAACATGTTTAGAGAAACCTATGAGTAGTTTATGGGGAGCATGTACCGATGCAAAACTGGATGCAACCCAGGCTGTGCTCTATAGAGTATAATGTTACAGCTTACCTTGACTTCAGCATCATCTGCAGGTGCGAGTCTTCAAGCATGCTGCAGGCCTCTGTTTTATCTGTTTGCTTCCCGTAGTCTCCTTCTACCAACTTCCTACTTCCTCCCTCTTAGCTGCTCCTCCTACTTCCTGTGGAGGGGTTTAAAGGACAGACTGAGGCCTGACTCAGTTGTCCTTGCGTCGTTGTTCATAGCAGTTCTGTTACCTTGGGCTCCGTGTATGACCTGGATAGTCTTCCATCCATTGTAGAGCTGACCTGTGGCTCTGGATGATTATTCTTTTGCCTAACCCCTAATAGTGGACATCCAATCTGGTGCAGACTTGTGGCTCTGGCTGACTACCTGAACTGTGAGTATGACCTGGCTTGTCTGACTACCCCCTCTGGTGCTGACTTGTGGCTCTGTCTGACTATTCTTTCGTCTTTTCACCCAATATAATGCGGGCCTGGGGCTCTGGTAGACTTGCATAACTGACTGCAGGAGTGAGTCAATTTTCACCTTACCTCATCTGACTGCTGAGGGAGTCAGAGGGTTCAGTACCTGTGTCCTATAGCCTAGGAGTTCCCACCTGGCGGCAGGTGTGGTTCTGAGGGTTCTCGTGTTGCGCACTCCGAGCCAGTGAGTTCTTACTGTCTGCAGGTGCAGACCTGAGACTCACTCTTACTACCACTACTAGTGGCTTCTCTTCGGTTCCTGAGCATCCTGGTTTCCTGTTCGTCAGATCAAGATTGCCGTTCCGGTCGCTGCTGTATCCCTTGTCCTTGTATGTGAGACTACCAGTGGCTGTGGCCTAGTCTCCAGCAGGGTGGTCTAGGACCCAGCCTATTATTTCTGGTAATAGTGCTTGCTGACTAGTACCCCCTGCATGTCTATTGCCTATTCTTTTGTTTGTTGTTTTCAATAAACTCCATTAACTATACCGTACAGACTCTGAGCCTCCTTAGTATCTGTGACATATAATCACTGTAGTGTATAACAGAGGACAATCTCAACCATTGTTAGGACTTTAAAGGAGCAGTAAACTTTTGTTATTAAAAACATATATTTGTAGTACTTTTCCTATTGAGTAAAAGAAAGGCACCCCACTGCTAAGAGATGTATATTTTCAGAGATATTACAGTTTTTTTTAGTTAGCAGTGCCCTCTAGTGGTCAGATTCCAATTAGTTATTCTGTTGCATTCTCTAGGAGAGGTAACATAGTAACATAGTAAATTAGGTTGAAAAAAGACACAAGTCCATCAAGTTCAACCTTCTCCTCATACCTCAGTAACTGAGAATTTTATAGCTTTCCTGCTACCAATTAAATTAGTCTTTATCAGACCTTCCTGATCAGCCTACTGATAAACAGTATAACTCTGTATGTTCCCTTTTGAAAGAAATGTATCTAATCTTCTCTTAAATGTATCCATTGTATCTGCCATAAATACCTCCCTGGGCAATGAATTCCACCATTTAACAGACCTTACCGTAAAAAAACCCTTCCTCTGCTGAAGTTTAAACCTCCTTTCCTCTAATCTCAAGGGGTGTCCCCTGGTCACCTGATGAGGCCTTGGAATAAATATCTCACCGCAGAGATCCTTGTATTGACCTCTCATATACTTGTACAATGTGATAAGGTCTCCTCTAAGTCGTCTTTTCTCTAGAGTAAATAAACCAAGTTTGTTTAACCGTTCCTCATATGTCAAGTCCTCCATTCCCTTAATTAATTTTGTTGCTCTCCGCTGTACCCTCTCTAGTTCTAGTATATCCTTTTTCAGAACCGGTGCCCAAAATTGCACTGCATACTCAAGGTGAGGTCTTACCAATGATTTGTATAATGGCAAAATAATGAGTCACTGATGAAAAGTTTTCCATAGAATGTGATCGAAACTGCTGAGTCACTTCCTGTCAGAACTTTCAGGAGGTTAATGAACTGTAATTCACTTCTTGTTTTTTTGAACTGTTATACTTTTGAATAAAACAACTGACAGCATAGCAATGGTCCTTGTTTTACTCAGCAGGAAAGCTCTATAACATATATGTTTTCATTTGAAAAAAATGTACTGCTCCTTTAACACCAACAAGTCCCATTGCCGGCCTCATATCTTACTCAGGGAAATGGCACAGTATCACACTGTTCACTCTGGCCTTCTTCAGTACATAGCTTTGACCCTGTGAGTGCCAGAGAAGTACACAACACATTGTGGAGCAATGCGTTGGGTACTACTCTTGCAATCGAAGTGTTAATAAAAGGCAGAGAGGAATGGTGTACTCCAAAACACCAAGACTAACACATTGGAATTTTGGGGTGCATAAACTTAAATTAATGTTAGGCAAGCTTAGGATCAAACCAATTAGAGCAGAACATTTACCCCACTGTGGTCTATGCAGTTACAGCAGCAGCATCCAACGATCACACCTAATATATTTTGACGTTGCTACTATATCTACCATCCTATTATGTCTATAGCAACATTGGTCAATTTACCATCGGATGGTGCAGCAACAGCACCACTGAGATACTGCAACTTTGAGCAGTGGAAGTAACCTTACAACATTTTTTTCCACATATTAACCCTTTGAGTGCCTGAGGGGTATGCACTCAGAAGGCTTAAGAATTACAATCCTTTTAACATCATGAGAA